>JAQJVL010000016.1:5906748-6125590 GCA_035578905.1 Stictocephala bisonia | reverse complement strand
AGCATCCTGTGAGGATCGGTTTTAAAATTTAGGAATAATCGGGGTAATAGTTGCTTAATGCCCAATTGGCATCTTTGGGGTGTTCTATTTATAATTGTAAAGATATTTTTAATGAAAAAAACTCATTGTAAGGTGTCTGTAGCTGATGTAGACATTGCAATAGGGAAAAAATCAAACAAAAGCTTTGACCAAACAGCCTAAAATGAAGCCACTTGAGGGGCAGCAGTACATTCTTGAGCCAACATCAGATTTCATTAAGATTTTCGTTTCGTCTACCACATTAAACAATATTTTGGTATATCTTTGTTTTGATTATGTATATTTGTTTATATCATTAGCGTTACTTAGATAAATTATTATTTTACAATTTTTGCAAGACAGTTTTTAATTTAAGTCCAGGTTAGCCTTCTTATTTTATTTCATTGTCATGTTATTTTTAAAGTATCAATTTCAACATTTATTTTGTAACAATTTCTTATTACTCTCTTAACAACTGCTATTAAAACAAACTTAATTAGAGTCCTATAATGTTCTTGTGTTGATAGGGAATGTTCTACTACAATACAAAGAACATTTTTGTTCTATGTGCAAAATGATATTAAGTATTAGACCAGGCAGAATCTGTTTTGGAAAAGTCATTTTGAGAGGACATAGATTTTTGCAGAAATATATATGGGTGACTCAAGGAACAATAATGTTTGTTTCCGCCTGATGGAAAAGTGCAACTTAAGGTGTGAGAAATTGAAATGTGAAATTTTCTTGATAAAAATATTTTTTTTTACCTTTCTCTTTTTAACTTAATAAATTCTAACTGTATAAGAAAACCTGTATATACAGGGTGTTCAGTAAAACTGTTTCAATAATTTTGGATGTTATTGTACACATAAAAATGAGCAAACAATTTCATATTAAGGTATGTCCTAAAACCTTTCGTTTTCCATCTATTTTTTTTTACATAAAAATTCATAACTTTAGATCCACTGAAGGTACAATTGTGAAACTTCCTATAGAAATTCTATTAAAAAATATATATAAAAAATAAGTCTTCACCTGTTTCAAAATAGGGCATGTTTAATATTTTCTAACTGGAATATCTAAAAACTGACTACTTTTATAAACAAAATGCAAGTATAATGTTTTTAGGAAATCTTATTATAATATTCACAGTGTTTGTTTCAACAAAAACGGATAAAAAATAGCCGAGTTATGCTGCAAAACCTAAAACAATGAGCAAAGGCTAGTGCGGTTTTAAATATGCGTGTACTTTGAACAGCTGATTTTGTCAATCTGCTATTTCATATGGACAACTGTTTATTTATGCTATTAATATTAGATTTGGTTTCCATTGTTGGCATTATTCATTAGTAACAAGAAGAACACTGTCATGTACTCGTTTTTCTGTGAGTGTTTCTGTAAAGTTTTTTTGTTGTATTGTTTTTTTAGTTAGTTATTGTTTGTAATTTATTTTCTTATGACATAATTATTTTTTATTATTTTCATAGTTTCCTTTTATTAACAACTAATGGCAGATAAAGTAATGTGTACAACTTTACCAACTCAGAAATGGCAGACATGCATTTGTTGTATGGCATGGTTCATTGTAGTAGTACTCAAGTGAGAAGACTGTATCAGGAACGTTTTCCAAATTGTGATGCCTTGTCATATAACTTTTACAAAGGTCCATCAACGACTTGCATAGACAGGAAGCTTTAATCACCAAAGAAAAGGTAACTCAGGCCGACCGGTTTCAGTAAGAACTCCTGAATTGGAATGGAAACCAAGCGTAATATTAATAGCATAAATTAACATCTGTTCATATGAAATAGCAGATTGACATGAAATCAGCTGTTCAAAGTACATACATATTTAAAACCGCACTAGCCTTTGGTTAATGCTGTAAAACATTGTTTTACGTTTTGCAGCATAACTCGGCTGTTTTTTATCCATTTTTGTTGAAACAAACACAGTAAATAATATAATAAGATTTACTAAAAAACATTATTCTTGCATTTTGTTTGTAAAATTGGTCAGTTTTTATATATTTAATTTAGAAAAATTAAATGTGCGCCATTTTGAAACGGGAGATTTATTTTTTTTAAACAGAACTACTATAGGGTAGTACAATCAAGAAGTTTCACAATTGTACCTTCAGTGGATCCAAAGTTATTAAATTTTATGTAAAAAAACGCATAAAGACAATAGACGGAAAACTAAAGGTTTTAGGACATAACTTCATATGAAGTTTTTTGCTCATTTTTATGTGTACAATAACATCCCAAATTATTGAAACAGTTTTACTGAACACCCTGTATATGAAACAGGTTTTTTATAAAATTTTCCTAAGATAGGATTGGTTAGAAAAGTTAAAAATAATAATTGCTGTTGTTATTTTTAATTATTTGGAAAACATTAGTTTTTCTGAATTTTTTGGGCCAATTTGTTTATACCTACAACCATTAATTTTACTATATAAAGAGATACTCCATCCATATGGGAGAGTTGTGGCGAGGCCCCAAAACTGTTTTGAGGCCCCACGCTGCGCTGCGCATAGCCCTATTTCCTCTCTCTCTCGCACGCTCTTCCGTCTCTGTCTCACTTCCCTCCTCTTAACCCACTCTCCCATTCTCCAGATAGCCGCCCCGCCCTCTCCTTCCTCAGGTCCCACACACAAACAACGTCCTGCTTAGATAATTGTTTACGTTATTCCATATTGCCAACGTTTATCCGGGTTCTCTGTTTTTATATTTGCTTGCATCTCTTTCGAATAATAAAGAATACTGTGTTGATACTATTACAGTAAAACTCAGTGTGACATTCATATTGAATAAAGAAATATTTATAACTGAATAAATTAAAACACCATATTGATTTATGTGATTAACACACCGTGTATTTGTAAATAGACACACTTGAATAGACCGCTACCCAATCGGCAATGCTGGCGATAATTACTGCTGATTTAAGTAAACATTTTCATATTATTTAGCCCATCTGAAAAATCTTTATTTATTGCATTTTAACCATCGATTAGGTGATTAAATCGACTGTTGTACTCAATCATTAATTTTTTCATATTCGGCAATTGATTAAAAAATAAATTGTTTTCAAATCCAATCAGTGACTCCCATTTCAATTACGAAATTAATCTGCAAATATTCCAGGAATATATAATATAGTGAAATATAAAAAAATGTGACATTATTTATTTCTTTGACAAAATATATATTGAAATAGGCCTATGATATTTATATAGAATAATACTGGACAAAATATAAAACCCAGGTGAGATTCAAATTTCATGATAGGGTTAGAAAAAATCATAACAAACCACTAATTTACTTCTATACAAGATAAAAATAGCTTTCATCTTATGGCCTGATTCAAACAATCTATGTATAGGCATTTAATTTAAAATAGCATTATTTTTCATTTTATTATAAACATCTGTTTTACTATTACTGTCTGTAACATTAACATATTATTTGGTTCCAAGAAATTGCATGATTGTTTGTAAAATATTTCATTGTTTGGTGAATGGTCTTTCATTTTTTTTCGGAATCATGAAGAGTTGTGACTCTTATTACTTCTTGAGAAAAACAATCTCAATGTCAATTAAAATTGGTTAGGAAATATTATCGTGATAGAATATAACTAGACTACTGATTATTTAGATTCAATTTTCATTATTTTAATCAGGTTGAAATTATTGTAAATTTTGTTTATGTCCCCCTTTCAAAAATTCCGTTCTATAACATTGATTGAATCAGACCATTGTAAAAAGTATGTCTAAGGTGAATATAATTAAAGTTATCGTATCTGTTTTTCATACACGTTTCTATTATTTTACTAGATGTGAAAGTATGGATAAACTGCAATTTATTTATATTTTAAATTTCTCTGGTAAAGACACTCTGGAATTACACTGGTAAAATTTCACAAGTAGCGTGACCAGCAATAACATAAGAAATAACTAATTTTAAGTAACTACAGAGTCTAAATAATAACAAAATAAACTAAAGCCGCACTCTGTGGCGTTTTTAATTATAACAGAACAATTAATTAAAAATACAACAATAATGTTATACAATGTAATATTGACAATAAGCTTTAATTACTTGATATAAAATGAATAATGATTTCAATAATATAAAGGTTAATTCTAGTATTAAATGTGAACTATATGACAGATGATAAGTTAATGAATAATTAAACTGTTATAAATTATTTCTGATACTACTAATAACGCATCCTCAGTTGACTTACCTTTGATAAAACCGAATTGACGTAGATTAAGAAAATTTAACTTAGATAAATTAATGGAGTCTTTTAATCATTGTTTTTTTTTTTTTCAAAAACCTTAGAGAATACAGATAACAAGCTGATTGGTCTTATGTTATCTAGTTTTAAAGAGTTATTGTCCTTCAAAATAGGTACCACTGAACTTATCTTCAGGCTCTCAGGAAAAATGCCTTTGATAAAACTACTGTTTATTAAGTGAACTAAAACTGGTGCAATCTCATCAATTATATTTTTCAGTAAATGTACATTAATTTGGTCAGAGCCAGTTAATTTTTAATTTTTTAACAATACTCTTAATTTCATCTAAATCTGTTGGAATTATAAAGAAAGAATATTGATAGTAAGTACGTAAAGGTGGAAGAGTATTGGAATGTACAACATCTGGACGGCTAGACTGGATTGCGATAAGGTGATTGTTTATCTTATCAATGATGGAAGGCTCACGCATAACTTCGCCATTTGGCAATTCAATTAGCTCAACTATTTCTTTGAAAAACCACTTGTTAAGTTATTTATTACCTTCCACTGCTCAGATACATCACCTTTACAGTTTTCCAATGATGTTGAATAATAATTGTTTTTTTGTAAAATTGATCACATTATTTAATTGATTAGTATATTTTGCAAAATAATTGTGAAAAACTCTTTCATATGGTCTTCTTATATAGAAATGTTATATAATTTTTTACGTCTCTCAAATTTATGTAATATGTTTGGTGTTATCCAGGGACTTAAAAAAAAAATTAGCCTTTAACAATTTAGAACTACCACCATTTTTCTTGCTAATTCTAAATATACAATTACTTAAAATATCAATAAACTTACAATATGCAGTATTTACATCATTTTAGATAATGCATAATGTTTTAACTAAACATCTGTAAGATACTGTTATTTACATTGACAAAATAACAAAAAATATGTCCTCTAACATTTTTCATATTCACAAACCCCTAAGGCCTAAATAAAAGATCGCGATTCCTTTCCGTGCAAGATAAACCACAGAACGGAATAATATCCCACTTTGACTCTCTATCAAGGCCAATCGGCGACAGTAGACAGGTCGACAGGTGGAGGGGCGACAGTGACAAGTACTTCCGGACGCTCGTCTCATGAGAAAGGAGAGAGAGAGAATGGGGGAATGAGAGGGAGTGATTAGTTTCCTTTATTGCTCCCAGGTTGTGTAACCGAACAGTCGAAACTGGAGGCAATTTCGACCTCTTTAACTTGATTGACGACAGGTTGCAGCACGGTCGCTCCCATATTCCGTGCCTCAAAATTTAACATTGGATGGAACTATCTTCTGTGTATAGTAAAATCAATGCTACAACCTTCATACTCAAGGAAAACCTTACTAATGTGTAAAAAAGCAAAAAAACATTGAAGCAAAATGACTGACTTCAATTATTTTTTGCATAGTGATTTTTAACTTGAATGTTTGTAACAACAAAATATGTTTAATGTTCTTAATGTCAGAAAAGTAATTCAAACAAAATGCTTATTTTTTAAGTACACTAGAGCACTTAACTTCCAAATAGCTTCGAAATTTTAGAAATCAATTGATTTGGCAAGCCTAGGTATTTTTCAGCATTTTGTTTAATTTTCTTACAAACATTTAGAATAATCTTGTGACTTTATAACAAAATTTCAAAATTGTTGAAGTATGACATTACTCTAAAAGATGCTCAGTTTAAAACCAGGAATAAGAAATTTGGTTGCTTAGATTCTGAAAAATAACTGATGTACAAACTAATTTGACGATAAATAATTTGCTATTGCTACTATGCTTGTAAATATTGCTGACTTTGAATTTAAAATAATTAAAAAGAAGGAGATTTTACCTCTATATTTAGGTTATGAGCCTAATAGCTTAATTAGCTTATCTTTTTGTAATCTAGGTGCCTATAGATTCTTATTGCCAAGTACTTTCCGTGACGAATTTTGTAAAATATTTCGTTTATAAAATAATAAATACAACATAAAAAAAAAAATATTTCAAAATCATAAAATTCATGAAAAACGATAGGGGTATTTTCTCATCCTTGCTGAAAGTCAAAGCAAGTAATAAGGTACAAAAAATTAAATAATATAAATAAGATTTTATTAAAAAAAATATTTAACACATTAACGCTGATCAAATATTATGTCCTTTAGAATATGCTGAAAACATAGTATAAGTGTCATTTATGAAAATTATCAAATAAATAATAAAAATGTAAAACAAAAAACAAATATACCTCAAAAGTTACATAACCTCAAAACACAGATGTATAGAACACAAAACAATCACATTTAACAATAAACCAGTAATTGGTAGTAATAAGCTGTTTTAGTCCATGATGCACAAGTGAGTCGTCTGCACATGGCGCAAGCTCAACTTGACGCACAAGTGCGTTTCCAGCAGGGAACGTGTTAAGTCTCCCACAATGGCATTCAATCCAATACTTGAAATATATTGACAAATCGATTTATAAGTTTACAGAATCCAAAAAGTTTGTTACTTGGACTTTATTCCAGGTTTTTAATACTATACTGAAATAATTTGTCGATCATGTTGATATAAATTCGTGTATTTCTTTAAATGTCTAACTTAACTCCTAGAGCTATATTGTTTTAAATTTTGAATCAAGGGAATCACCTGAGCCAGCAGTACATGTAAATGTCAGTGAGTACAGTGGCTGCTGCGTGCGCAGATACAGCGGAGTAGAGTACATTGAGGTAGTCAGTAGAAAACATTTTCAAATCGTTTTTTCTTACATTATCTTTGTGGCAAAAAGTTATCGTCATTAATTTTTTCATAATTTCTTTCTAATGCTACTTTATATTTTATCACAGTTCATTAATTAGGTTTCAAAATGATATTTGAACATTGGTTGCAGGCTTTTTCCGAATTTGGAAAGATAAAATGCTGTAAACTAATCAGATGCTTGGTAACAGGAACATCAAAAAGGTATGCTTTTATTGAATACGAAGATAAGGTTGGAGCGGTCACAGCATACAGGAAAGGGCATAAAATGAAACTGGACGATGCTTTGTTGCTTGTTGATTTTGAATGTGAACATTTGTTACCTTATTGGATTCCAAGGAGATTAGGTATGGTTTTTAATGATATTACCTTTATTTGTAAATATTAATTTTTAATGTCTTGTGAATATTTATGAAACTAGTAGATAAATTTCTACCACAAATTGCATTAGCAGTCATCACATGGGTTTAGAAAGTATGTACACTTTCCATTTGTTATTTTATCCTCCTTGGTTATGAGATATTTACAATGAAGAGACTTGTTTACTTTTCTTGTTGAGAAATAATTGTTTAATTTTTTTAGCGTTTTTGTACCATTTTATTGTCATTTGTTTGACAGAATTTACATAGCCACAGTTTTCTTTCTATAAAAATATAACGTAAAAAGCTTAACATAAATAAATCAAACTACATTTAAAAATTACTAGCTGAACCCAGCGGACGTTGTCTCGCCTTTCATTTTTCATTGACATACCAAAATAAAGCAATAAAAATAATTATAGAAAAAAAACCATTATTTATTAAATGAGTGCAAGAGGGTAAACAATATTTTTGGTCTTCTTATTTGGTGTATAAATGTAAAGGTTTTATGTAGTGTGTGCTACACTCTCAAGGTGAAATGTAGAACTACAATAAATCAAAACATATACAGTACTGTTGTGAGAACTTCAATCTGCTTATGGCATGTGAAACTACATTAAACCACACAGTCATATGTTTTTTGTAAACAATTCAGATTCTCCATTTGAATAACATGGGATCTTTAGGAGCCCGTGGGGCGGGACCCTGTGGACGGATCTGCATAAAACTTCACAGAAACCATCTCGGGAGTATACAGGACAACATCCTAAAGTTTCATGGCGATCGGTTGGATGGTTTGGCAGCGCATAAACTTCAAACATATATATATACAAACATCCTCTTTTATAAATATAGATTTTGTATTAAGTGTTAGAAACATAAATATTCACTTTCTGAATCTGAAGTGGAAGCAGCTGAACAATTCCTGATACTAGGCATTTGATACTGGTTTTTATTAATGTGATAATCTGATATATTGTCTGACAAATTGTGTCGTCTAGTTTGTAGTTATTGTATTAGGTGTATTAGGTGTGTCTTAGGTTAGGTTAAAGGGCACTAGGCCAGGAATTAGTATATTGGAGAGATAGAACATCAGCAAACTTACCTTAAAAGACAAGTTCACTAACACCAGAGTAGTAGTAACAAACACAAAATAAACACAATCTCACAAATTTTCAATACCACTGGAATTTTCTTCAGGTGATGAGAGAGAGTGAGGGAGAGAAAGAGAGAGAGAGATGCAGTATTTCAGTTAGTATATAAATGTGTTTAATATACTAATAACCTTTCAAAGACATACTTCCATATCTTTCATTACAATCAGCATAAAGAAACTAATTTATTATGTATCAAAAATAACTGTCTAATGAATTAATACAGCCTTTCTCATAAGTACTTACACGCACAGTGATATTGACCCAACCACCCACCCATATACACACAGTGATATTGAATAGTGAATAGAATTATCAAAGCTCTTTGTTCTGACAGGAAACGACAAACCCACCCGCCCACCCATACACGTACAGTGGTTTTGAACCACCCGCCACCTATACACGTACAGTTGTTTTAACCTACCCGCCCACCTATACACGTAAAGTGGTTTTGACCCACCCGCCCACCTATTCACGTACAGTGGTTTTGACCCACCCACCCACCCATACACGTACGTAGTGGTTTTGACCCACCTGCCCTCCCATACACGTACACCACGGTACGGTACTGTACGTGTTGGGGTGGGTGGGTGGTTCAATACTATGTACGTGTAGGGGTGGGTGGGTGGGTCAATACCACTGTACGTGTTGGGGTGGGTGGGTCAGATTGATGCGCTGAAAACAGGACAGTCCACAGATAGCAGAATATAGTGGTAAACCTTTACTATTGAGACAAGCAATATGGATTTAGATTATCTAGGGTCAGATGGTTTTAACAACTATGCGAAATCTTGTTCGAGAATACAATAAAGATAAAATACTGAAATGACTAATTTTTCAAAACAATAAAATTGTAGGCCTATAGATGCAGCGTTGACCGATTTTGTAATGGTAAATATATTACGAGCTTCCCCAACAAGTGGTAAGGAGTAAGTATAATTCTATATGTATGTTTATACTTTGGTCACAACGATTCTATCGTACTATATATATGAAGTTATATATATGAAGTTTGCTGATGGGGAAGGGGTTGAAGGGAAGTGGTCTATCTTATGTTCAGATTAGGTAGGTATCTCTTTCTCTCTCTCTCCCTCTCCTCACCTGAAGAAATGCTAGTGGTATTGAACTTTTGTGAGATTGTGTTTATTTTGTGTTTGTTACTACTACTCTGGTGTTAGTGAACTTGTCTTGTAAGGTAAGTTTGCTGATGTCCTTTCTCTCCAATGTATTTACTGTCTGCAATAACAGTAAAGACCCACTCATTACACTCACGCCATAGCTGGATGGTATTGTTGCTGAAACACTAAAAGCGTTGTCATAGCGACTTTTGATAAGCCAGTTCTTATCAACAACTGACTTACACACATTACAAATGGTTTTCCAACACTGAACTAATGTATCCATTGGTGTTCGCTTGTCTTTCTCCATTCTTACTTGTATAGAAATAAAGTTAAGGCTGGGTATGTTCTACTGAACAATTAGTTGTTTTACAAATTAATGTCTAGAATCTCCTACTGTGCTTGGTTTTAGATATATATTGTTTGTATGGAATTAGAACTTCAGTGAATATTTTGAACAATTAAAATTTAGTGTTTATCATCACCTTAGTCTATTATTTTGTAACGTTAAAACATTTTTTAAGTTAGTTCAGTTGGAAGTTAAAATCTCCCGAAAGAAGTTGGCGCCCTTGTAAGAACCTGGCAGTTAGGCCTTCTAGTTTTCTTGTTTTATTGTGTCCACATCTACCCAGTGATGTCCCCTCATCAGATTTTTGCATTTTGGGAATAGGAAAAAGTTGCAGGGGGTGAGATCTGGTAAGGAGGATGATCAAGAACGGTGATTGAATTTTTTTGATAGAACTGGCGAATAATCAATGCTGAATGTGTAAGTGCGTTGTCATGGTGAAGGATCCATCCATTGCATTGAACTAAATTCTGTTGCACAAAATCTCTCAAACGCTTAACAAATGTAAGGTAGAACTCAGCATTTACTTTTTGTCCTTCAGGAAGAAATTCATGATGAACAACACCTTGAAGAAAACCAGGAGCAAGACTTTGATTTTCGATTGACTTTTTCTTGATTTTTTGTTTGAGAGTCATCTTTTGCTTTCCACTCCTTGCTTTGCGATTTTAGTGTTATGTCATATTCATAAAACCACGATTCATCACCAGTAATTACCCTATTGAGAAATCCAGCATCATTTTCAAGTGAATTTTTTCCGTCAACAATTTGGGCACGATTTTTGCATGCATCTTTTTAAAACCCTAATGTTCAGTTAAGATAAAGTGCACTGTTCATTTTCCTAAATTCAGATCATTAGCTATCATTCGGAGAGTTTTTCTATGATTGTTAAGGACATGAGCTGCATACGATAGATGTTTTGGCCATCAGAGGTGGTTGAAGGTTGTCCCGACCTTACATCATCCAAGGAGTCTTGTCGACCATCTTTAAAACGCTTCATCCAGTTGAAAACGCTGTAAACAGCTGTCACCGTAATTTCCTGATAACTTTTATTGCACTTCACCAAAAACTTGGTGTTGGTTCGTTGTTCTGTGATTTCGTCAATTTCCATTTTCGACTAACAGTAAACACAAGAACAACAGAAACTGACACAGCAGACACAATACGTACAGCTTGAGGATCCGCCAAGCACTAGCGGCTCATTGGGTCTCAGGCCACTAGCGCCGCTATAGTCCATGTTGTGGTCGGCAGATTGCACCAGTCACTTATTTATTGGACAGACTTTGTATGTATTTAACAAAATTGCAAAACTCCTTCTGTTAATATTATTCAAAATTTATGTTTCATAAATATTGAATCCACACTCTGAAAATTAGTAATTTTATAATGTAAACAATTTGGTCAGTATTTATGAGATATAATATAGCATTTTGTTTTGTTAGTCTGTCTACGCCAGATGCATGTTTTGCTTTGAGTATTAACGTTCTTAAGGGACAAGCTTGCAGGAGACCTAATGTTTAATAGCTAATTTCCATTCTTGTATTTTTTCTAAGAGGATTGACTTGCAGGTAAACATATTCTACTTAAGATTGTTATATTATTATAATATCATGTTTTTAAAATATAGGCCTAATTAATGTTACAAATATGCTTTTTTCAATTATGTTTTAGGAGGAGGACTAGGAGGGAAAAAGGAATCTGGTCAACTGAGATTTGGAAGTCGTGACCGACCTTTTCGTAAACCTATACCTCTAATAGGTAAACCATTCTACAGAGATCGCAAGCCATAATCTCTTCAAACTCTCTTTATACAAGTTTATTGCTATGTATTTAATTAAACTACTTGTATGATCTATAAAATATTTTATTTATGCTACTTAGTGTATTTTTTCTTTGCTCTGTGGTTCCAAAAATGTTTGTAAATGTCCGGGCTTATTAGACTGTTTTTACTTATTTCTTAAAAAATTCACTAAAAATGAACGAAGAAAATTTATATTTTTTACATTTTTTTGCTTTATATGACCCATGTTATTAAAAAAATAAAATTGATATGCACATATTTTTTTCCAAAATCAAATCCATATCAAAATTCATTTCAAACAATTTTCTTAGCCTTTGTACTGGCACACTTGGGCCAACACTTATCTATAACAATTATCAAACTTCATATTGTTCTCTTAAAAATTAAAAGTTACATCTTCACAGATCATCGTAGTCTTGAGTTTTAACTATTCCGCTAACTACAGGCAATGTGACTTATGGTTATAGCATTTATTACCAGCAGAAAAACCATTTTATTAAAGCTCATAAAGAAAAGAGGCGAACTAAATATTGTAGATGTAACATCCCAGGTTTGCTCAGTCATGGATGGATTGAACATTTTTCCTGCTATTAATAGTTTTACTGGACGTATCTGCAAATTTTATTTGTTTTAATGGTTCTTTTTAATAGCAAACGTATTCAAAGGGTAGAACAAGGAAGTTTTCCGTTGAATATACGATTTTAGTTTGAATGTAATTTTTAGAATTTCAGTGTTTTAACTAAATGTACAATTAGTTCAGATTTAACTAAGCCTATTTTACCTGTGTTATTAAAATGTCCAAAATTTCATTTCAGATATCTGGTTTCTACTATGGTCTTTTTTATTTAGGGTGCAAGTTTATAGGCTGTAAGTTAAAATAGGCATACTGTTTATTTTCAATACAGTCTTAATGGTTTGAGTCTAGAAAGTGACAAATTATCAAAGTTGTTATTTGCATAAACATACGAACTTATCATCTTTAAATGAGCTCACAATACACAAAATTTGGGAAAGTCACTTCCTGATATAATTTTATTCTTTCAATTCGATATTTTAATAAAAACTGTGTATGTATATATTGTATAGCTTTTATGACCAGCCACCGAAGTAATTAGATTTTTTTTTTTTTAAATTACACAGATTAAAATTAAAAAAATCTACAATACAAAGTACTTTTGTCTTAATGTTTCAATATTGATCTCCCGTAAGAGCTAAATCCAGTTTTCTTAGCCATTAATCTATATCATAATAAAATAAAATAATTTATATATGTAAGAAATTTTAATTGTTCATTTATGATCAAAATACTTGTACTCATTGTTATACTGAAGCAAAGTGGTTTATTGTTTCAGCAAATTGTTTTCTGAGCATCACATATGTGATAAATTTCCAAGTAACTATTTCAAGGAGAAAACTTGTTTCTAACATCAAAAAATTTGGTGCAATGAAAGTTTTGTGCAGCATTGGTAGTTTTTTTACAAAATTGATATTTAAATGAAAAAGGCAGTATTGTTTTGTAGTATAGTGTCAGTTTAATTATTTGTATCAAGTTTTATTTAATCATAGTCTTCCTGCTCCTCCGACCCATACTCTACACTTTCGGCCATACTGATGTCATCACTTGGTGCCTCTTGCCATTGCTGGTACTCTGATACCAAATCCAACAGGTTAGATTCAGCTTCTGTAAATTCCATCTCATCCATCCCTTCTCCTGTGTACCAGTGCAAGAAAGCTTTTCTTCTAAGCATGGCTGAGAATTGCTTCTGAACTCTTCTAAACAGTTCCTGTATAGCTGTAGTATTGCCGATGAATGTACCACTCATCCTCAAACCTCTGGGTGGTATGTCACATACAGCACTTTTAATATTGTTAGGGATCCATTCAACAAAGTACCTAGAGTTTCTATTTTGAACATTGAGCATTTGTTCATCAACTTCTTTCATAGACATTCTACCTCTAAATATGACAGCTGCTGTTAGGTACTTGCCGTTAAGAGGGTTGGCAGCACACATCATGTTTTTTGCATCGAACAGCTGATTTGTGAGTTCTGGCACAGTGATGGCACGATAAACTTGACCTCCTCTAGACGTCAGTGGAGCAAATCCAGGCATGAAAAAGTGTAATCTAGGAAATGGCACCATGTTTGTATGTATCTTTCTTAAATCTGTATTCAGCTGACCAGGAAATCTGAAATTAAAATGTCACTAATATTTCACAAGTTTGTCAATTAGATTTATAACAGGTGATAAATAAGTGAACCAGGAACTCAGGGGCTAGGAATCAAATAAAAATCTTTTCTCTATTCAGAAAGTGTACTTTACTAGTTGTATGCGACTATTTCGAATGTTACATAGTGAATTACTAATAGTTGTATTGGAAAACGTTAAAACTGCATTTCATGTTAGAAATATTACTCTGTGGACTACGTTCCAGTAATTTTAATGCAAATCATTAAACATGTTGGACATATGTTGCACAGTATGAAAGAAAATGATTCTTATTAACATCAATAATTGGTTTATATCATATTTTAGTTATCAATGTAAATCTATATATTATATTTGATAACTATTAATGAAAAAACATTGCTGACAGTGAGCATATTACAAAGCATGATGGACAATTTAGGCAACTAAATAATAATAGTAAGGAAGTGATGCTTAGTTACAAGGCATGATGGACTAAGTAGGCTACTAAATACGAGGCATGTTTTTACTTTAAAAGTACTGTAAGTACCTTTTTGGAACAAAACTAAAATCATTTGACTTTTCGTAACAAAATTATTTGAGTTGGAAAGCCAGTATCTTAAACTATTTTCAACATGATTTCTGTCAAAATTGAGCCACTTGTCATATAGGCTTGCCATATGGACGGTTTGAATGGGACAGTTCCAGATTTACAGGTGGTCCCACTCGGTATTTGTGGTGTCATAATTTGTAATAACCATTTTTATATTTGAATTTGATGAATAAATGACGTTCATACAAAATAAAAATCATATTAATGATACTCTTAAAGAGGGTTTTGACTTCTGAGGCCTTTTACACTGTGGGAGTACTTAGCACATCACTGGGAGACAAGTTACGAACACCGGCAATGGAATGGCTTAGATAGTTATATGTGAAAACAGCAAGTGAATGAAACACTTAGTTTGTATAAAAGAGGCCATTCTAAGAATGAATGTGTCGGTAGCTAAATATATTTTTTAATGTGACGTTTGTGATACATTTCATGCAATAAATGTTTTATGCAATAAAGTAAATGTTTTATGAAATAAATATTATCATCATATTACACCAAGTCTTTTAACTTGACTTACTCCTAATCCCTCCCTACACAATTTGATCAGTGGTTGTCCAGTGAAAAATTATGGCAACCCTAGTCATGTGGTACAAACAGATTTTGAAAACATTCTTCATAGAAATCGCCGCCTGACTGGGACAATCACTGCAGCACGGTTGTTTTGACACTGTCTGAGTTGCCATGGTATTGAACTCCCAGATGCTACTTCAAGTTCAAGAATAAATGGAAGTCACTGGGCACAAGATTGGGACTGTATGGTGGATGATCAATTTTTTCCCAGCCAAGTGATCAGATCAGTTCTTGTGTAATATGCCATATTTAAAAGCTCTCACCCATTTCTGTACCATCCAATCATTTATTGCGTTTTCTCCTCATCTTCACAGATACAAAGTTTGAATGTCAGCTACTTGTACGTCATTGCTAAGAAAACGTATCATAGCATGTACTTCACAGTTGGCAGCATTTTCAATCGAAGGAGGCAATTTAAACAATAATAAACAACATTATACATTGTTGAATGGATCCGTAATGGCAGCTATATCTTGCCAACAGATAGCGGTATACAGTTGCTGCGCCTACCACCGACCACAGCCCTAGAATGGCGGAATTCCTCTTAATAATAACAGTAAGAAAGTGATGCTCATTTAGGGATAAACTGACCATCTTTCTTTTAGAAAAATTAAGACATGAACACGATGTAATATATTCAATTGTTAATTTTATAAAAGCTGTACCTTTTATAATTTATATGTTTTTGTAAATATATTGTATATAATTTTATAATATTTTTTCTGTAAATAAATTGTGTAGGGATCTGCTAGAATAACTCTAATGGTGGCAGGCTGTCGTGTTTCATTGCCAATGGTTACAACTAAGTTGGCATGCGGTGATTTTTTACTGCCAAAACATGCTTCCAGTCTTTTTGTAATCATACCACAACGGTACAACATACAGTGAATCGGCAAGGTACCATTGCAAAGCAGTGATTCTCCCAAACTATTATATACTAGATATGCATAATTTGAACAGAACTGAAGCTATACCAGACTTATTCTTCATAGTGTTGTCATAACCTCCGACTAAGCTTGTTTTAAGAATAGTAAAAAATACAAGTTTGTCTAAATATTTTAAGCTTGTGTTTTTGTAGCAAATTTTCACCAATATTTACTTGCATTGGATTTAGTTATTTATTCCGATATATATGGTTTTATTTTAAGTTGTGATAAATTTGTATCGTTAACAGTTAGTGTGAATCATATTTATTGTTTGTAATATGGTGTTACTGCTGTGATTTATAATAAATAATTAGTACAAATTGTGTTTGCGAATTTGTAAGGAAATTTTTAATGTATGTACAATTTTATAAAAGAGTTTGTTTTACATAATTGTTGTGTTTACTTATCAATTTAGTAACATACTACAGTTACAGTACATACTATTCTTTCATTATAGGCCTATCATGTGACAGGTATCTCAAGGACAGGTCAAGCAATTTGAGAGGCGTTGTTTTCGTTAATATATTTTATTATATATTTTCATAAATCGAAATTATGGGGCATTTTTTAGTCCATTATCTTTATTGCATTTCATTAATAAATTTAATTATTTTTATCTTGGTTTTATCACTTTTTGAGCTTATAAAATGTTGTGAAATATTTATAAATTATATATATATCAAATTTGTTTAGTCTAATTTGTATAGCCTATGTTTTTGTAAAGATATAATACAGAACACTTCATATAAAGCTTGAAAAAATATTTTCTGTGATTTTCATACAAGGGATGTTTTTTTAAGTTCGAAAAAAAAATAAACAGGAGGAAATTTGCAAAAAATGACTTTATTTTCAGAATCTAGATACTTTTCTATATTTTCCTACTCGTTTCCAATTTTTTTTGGAAACACTTTTCATATTGCACAACAAAACTTTGGAAACCCTCTTCATAATATAAGGCCTTGCATTATCGTGCTGAAGCAAACTTCCCTTTGTGAGCATGCCAAGTAAAGACAAAACAAAAGTGTTTTGAATTGTTCTATGCAGCTTCCTCAGAGTTTGGCAGTAGGCCTCTGAATTTATGGTTGTTCCTCGTTGCATAAAGTTGACCAGCAAAACACCATGCATATCCCAAAACACGGATGCCACAATCCTGCGCTGGACAAAGTCTGTTTAGCCTTGACTTTTACGGGAGATTGTGTGTGTCTCCATCCATGCTTTGTTGCTTCATTTTGGGAGTGAAATGAGAAACCCACGTTTCGTCTGGTTACGATCTGACTCAGCATGTCATCACCTTGTGCGTCCTAATGAGTTAGAAAATTTAAGTAACACTCGATTTTTTTTTTTGTGCTCCTCCGTCAGGAGTTAAGGGACCCAACATGAGCTTAGTTTAAGTTTTCTGAAACAATTTTTTAAAGACCGACACTGGGAAAATCGTCTGAGAGAGTGTTGATCGTGAAATGTCTATCGTAACAAATTTTTGCATCAACTGAAGCTGCCAAATCGTCTATAATTAGAGATAGACAACCGGATCTTGCCTCATGATGGACATTTTCGCTACCTTCTTGGTAAAGATGTAAACTTCTAGGTTAAAACATGACATGAATGTATAATGCTATTTCTATTCTTTTTTTGTAAAACAAAACAAAAAGTAATAGTAAATTTAACAGTTATGATGAAATATCTAATGTTTCAATACTTCAAATTTAACATTAAACTCGTTCTGTTACAATTTCTTTAAAAGCTTAGATTAATTAAGTTTTCATGAGTAGAGTATTATTTTATAATTGATTTTGGGAATTGGGTTCAAGTAGGCTAATAAATAACCATTGTTATATTTTAATTTTGATTACACTTTAATTTAGCCTGTCTTATGTTAAGAAATTAAAATCCATGAAAAATAAATGTTTGGTGTTCTACTACCCTTGATTGGTCTATTATATTTTGTCGTGTCAATAAATGAAAATACCGTGCAACTAAATTATACATTTCCAAACCTAAAGTAGCACAAAATATTAGGTGTTTGTAGCAAATCAAATCAAAACCTTTATTTATGTATAATTATGTATAGACAATTAAGAGATAGCATTTTTAAATTAAGACTAAAAAGATTTGTTTGTAAAAATGCATTTTATTCATTGGAGGAGTTTGAGGATAAACAATGGACTGCAAGAGATTTTGATTTGTAAATAGTTGTATATGTGACGAGTCAATGTATTTTGTGAAAATATTTATTGACAATAAAAAAATATTCTATTCTATTCTATAATATGTAATTGACTTTTAGGAACATTTATCGTTAGTACTATTATACTTAGAATACACGTTCAGTGGTATTGGCCCACCCGCCCTCCCATACACGTTCAGTGGTGTTGGCCCACCCACTCTCCCATACACGTTCAGTGGTGTTGGCCCACCCACCCTCCCATACACGTTCAGTGGTGTTGGCCCACCCACTCTCCCATACACATTCAGTGGTGTTACATATAAATCACTATATGTAAATAACGTAACATTGAACAATTGTTTACATGAAATAATCAACCTGGTGCATTGTCAAAAACTACTTTATATGGTGATTTTATTAAAAATTAAAATATATAACTTACAGAAACATTCATAAACTGATATATAGTTTTAACTAATTACAATACTATAATTTACTGTTGAACTTGGGACACAAGAAAATATTCTGAAATAGCTATGTTTTTTACATATTTAGGTAAATTAAATTAAACATTCAATATCCTTTACCTAAAACAAGTTGTAATACCAGACATCGTGACGGAGATCAGATGATTCAGATCACCGTATGTTGGAGCTGACAGCTTTAAAGTTCTGAAGCATATATCATAAAGCGCTTCATTGTCAATCATAAATGTCTCGTCAGTATTTTCTACAAGAAAGTGAGTAGCTAAAGTAGCATTATACGGCTCTACCACTGTATCCGACACCTGCAAACAAAGATGAAATTTAAAGAAAACAGTTGACAGTCTTTACTGTGGCTGGAAACGGTATTTCCTTACCATGAGTGGAATCTGTATGTACTATATTTGTGTTTGTGTAGACATCAACCTTTGTTATGGCTGTTTGTAGCAAATAATTGTTAAAACAATTGTTGCCTGCCACTATAATATTGTCCATTGTGTCAAGTTGCAAATAGCTATTTAAGCGCAAGATAATTTTTGGATTATTTGCAGGCTGTATAGCAACTATTTCTTAAGTAGATATATTCACAATAACACCACATATATTTTGTTGTTTCATTTTGTTAATAAATATGCCTATTATAGAATTCTTTTAGTATAAAAACAATATTATAATACAGTATACCAAAATGTTTTGGTTAGGTTTTCTAAAAGTAGATTTTTATTATTAAGAATTGTTCTGGTGAAGCTCAAAACTGTTCAGTTTTCAATTTAGTATAAAGAAATTTTTTTGTATATCCTACAGTAATTATTTAGAAGCAACAATTCAAGGGATCGATCTTAGCCGGCAGATTAGCTGTGTTGGAGTTTTCGGTAGCATCAAACTCTTTGTAAAGGTCACCTGATTCCTTGCTCCATCCTGGTATATATTCCTTTCATGTGCTATATATAGTATAGAGTTTTTACATACTTATTTACAGTTTTTAATGTTTTTTTTTCATGAAAAGACTTTCAAAATGCTGAAATCAGGATGTTTAAGTTGGTAGTCTAACATTTTGCAGCTCCAAAGATTATTAATTGTTAAGCATAGTTCAAATTGTATTATATCTAAGTTTATTTAGGTGTTAAATTTAAAAACTCACTTTTGGAGAAGGTACTACACTGAATGACATCACAATTCTGTCAGGGTACTCTTCTCTAATTTTTGAAAGAAGCAGAGTACCCATTCCCGAGCCTGTACCACCTCCTAAGGAATGTACCAGTTGGAAACCCTAATATAGAAATAAGTTTTGGTTAAATGTTAAAATAACATATCAAATAACTTATGTATACATAAATTAAATTTTGTAGAGAAATTGTAACTTAAGATTTGAATGAAAACCTCAATATACATATACCTCGATATAAACTAATCACCAATAAACTTTGTTATGTATACAATATGTAAGAGACTTTCATTTTCTATCCTAGCTTATAAGTAATTATATCCTAAAGATTTTGTCCAGCATTAATTGTAATTAGAATGCAGCTTAGAATGGTATACAGTTGAATAAATGAATACTGTAAATTTATGCGATAAATAACTTGCTGTAAAATTTACAATAGTAAAAATTAGTCCTATGAATCATCAGACATAGGCATAAAAGCCTGTGTGTCTGCTGCGTTGTTGTTGAAAATGTAAGTAGACTTAGTAAGTTTAAAACAATTATTTGAAGAAGAATATAAAGAAAAAAAGAAAGAAGAATTTTAAAAATTGAAAATATTTTTGGAGACAAATTAATTATTTATTTATTCATAAGACGCCGATGGTCAAGATATAGGCGAATATGGATTTCGAATGAGTTTGATGAGTGTAGATGAGCGAATGTAGTCATTGTTACAAACTAAGGCTGACTATTCCTTAGAAAGTGTCATTAATTAATAGCCCAATGTAAATGAGCAGCTGAAAATAGTTGAACTTTGTGATGACAGCACTGGAATCTCGTCAGCTAGACAAGAAAGAGTGATGGCTGGCGGGAGGGGAACAGTAAGGGTTAGGTCATGCACACCAGTAATCAGCTGTGATGAGGAACTTATTACATCCATTAAAACTGTCCCACGCTATGGCCCAGCTAGTATTGGGTGAAACATTTTATCTGCTCAACTGGAAAGCAGTACGTAGAAGTCGGTTTCGAGATTTTAAGCGACCGTTTTGACATGGGGAGATGCAGGGAATTTATGATCTTATTGAATTCTTTCAGTAGTACCTCTTGACGTCTTATCGCTGGAGGGGCTATATTGTATAGCACTGGCAGCCAAGGAAGTGGAGTTGCCATGAGAGTGCCACTAATAGCTCTCATGACCCTATTAAGTTGGGCATCAATCGCCTTAGTGTGGACACTATTTAATTAACTAAGTGACTAAGGCCATTAATTAAGTAGAAATAATTTTTGGATAGTGAAATGTGTATGTTCAATGACGATTAAATGATATGATTATAGGTCTCTTTATAGGAGTTTTGAGGACCTGTACTAAAGAAATGAACGATGAAGAATCTACTACCTCAAAAAGTATTGTTAAAAATGAATCATCTTCTTCTAGGTAAAATGTAATGTTGTAAGTACTAATTGTTTATGTGGTTGATAACGCAGCTGATTAAAGCCCATCTTGATAAGCAAAAGGTTGTCAGTTAGATCCCAATCAGAGTTATACAAATTACAAAGAGATCTATCTGTTGATAGATTCGTAGATATGAGACGCTGACACAACTTTGTGTGTATTTCAAAACGAAAGATAAACACAGGCTGTTAATTTGTCATTGGACTATTAATTAATAAGACTTTTTAAGGAATAGTCGGCCTTAGTTCGTAACAATGACTACAATCGCTCACTTACATTCATTTAAAACCAATATACGCCCATAACTTGATTGGCATCTTAAGATTATATAAATAGAGCATTTTTATGGAATGTATAGTAAAATTTAAGTAACCATTAAAAATCTGTCATATTCACTCACCCATTAATAATATCTAACATTAAAATATCTATTAAATTACCCTTGTTGTGACAGATTCATAATTTTTTGATATACCTTAACCTCTTTTCCTGCACAATTAGTACAAGAAACTTGCAAATAAAAACACCCAAAGGTATTGCTAATGCCAGTTGAAAAGCCACCTTCTCTAATACTGATGCCGTTATACCTATTAGGTTTTATTTCGTTACACTATTATTTTATATGTTCAATAACTTTGCAGCCAAAGAATGATTATGACGCTAGTTATCTATGAATGTTTATTAAACTACATAATGTTACGCAATAGTGATCTGGAAGTACAGTTTTTTCTAATAAAATATTGTTTTGCACTTTAAATATTTTTATTGCATTGCACCATAAAAACATGCAATGCTATATTGTATTTATATTTATGTAGAGTATATTTAATGCACAGTTAAGATTTGTTGATTGTTCAATTTGTTCAGTTGAAAAAGATAATTTATTATAATTGCTTTTTCATATACACATGTTCCAAGTTGTAATATTTTAAAGATAAATAACATAATAAGTTAGCAATTTTTTGAGCTGCCTCTGAGGTACTCCCTCATTTTTGTGTTTACAATGTTAGTTTAATATTCAAATTCATGATTTATTATTTCATTAGAACAAATTTTATGTTTTAGAAAATTTATTATTTTCCAAGAAAATTTATGTTCAAAGACCATAATAGCGTCTTGCTAAAAATATTTTCATATCTTCATTTTTAGTTCCTGACTATGAATACCTGGAGACAGTCGCATCCTTCTGCCTCTCTCCTCATGATGTCCAGTGTGGTATCAGCTAGTTCTGCACCCTCTGTGTAGTGACCTTTGGCCCAGTTATTGCCAGCACCTGAGCCACCAGCAACAAAGTTGTCTGGGCGAAAGATCTGTCCATATGGTCCAGACCTCACAGAATCCAATGTCCCTGGTTCTAGATCAACCATAATCGCTCGGGGCACATACCTACCACCTTTACCAACAGAAGATATAATTCATTTTAACACAAAACACATTGTGATTTTACAACTTTGTTTTTGTTGTCCATTGATGGGGTCATGATTTATTTTTAAATATAAATATACTAGTTGCAACTTTTTATAACTAGCTAAATTTTTGTTTGAAAAACTTTCATTTGGTTACTTTCATTTTAGTAATTTTATTTGGTTATTTTTAAATTTTAATAAGAAGTTTTGTTCTTTGTCATCAGACTTTATGTTTTGTAGTATTGATTATTTATAAAAATATCAATTGAAATTAAAAAAAAATCAAACTATATTTTCTGATTTCAGCTATATAATATTTCTCATTGATAATGTAATTAAAAATGTAATTTAAACATTAATTTCCGAAATAACATTTGGAATAAGGATTAATACTACTTTGTTATTATTTCCCTTGCTAGTCCATTAATGACTCAATTTAAAATGTTGCTGTAACATGTTTGTTACATTTTAATCTGACACCTCGTGTCTTCATTAAAAAAATAATTTTGCCTAGAAAACAATAAAATCATAATTTGAAATAAGATTATTGTATAGCTTTTCATAACAAATACTGTTTTTAACATTTAAACTCAGGGATATTTTTCTGTGATTTTGCCATACTACACTCTCTAAAAAAGTTTACCATCCTAGTATTTATGTCAATAACAAAGTTTTAGGACGGAACTGTCCCATAAACAATACCCTTATTTCTCCTGTTAATGTACTTTATTTATCTTGAATGATAAAGTGTGATTTTAGGTAAATCCTTGAAAAATACACTGTAGTAAGATCATTTTCAATTACAAAAACATAGATATTGAGGAGTAACAATCTCTAAAGTCTAAAGGCACATACAACAACAAAAAACAGTAGAGTAGAGTATCATCTCAAAGCTGATACAGAAATTAATACTGACAGTTCACAAAATATAGCTATAAATTAAAAGTCATGTTTTAAAATAAATTCCACAAATTTTAATTTATATAAGAGCGCTTTCGCCGGTTAAGGCATCTTCAGTTGTAATACATTATATACAGAAAACATATGTGAATAAAAATAACAAAAAAATCACATGTAAAACATTAAATACTAGTTAAATTTAAGTGGCTAAGTTTGATAAGAATTATTATGAATTAAAATATGGCTTAGAGTTTTCAATTTTCGATGATATTTCTTCTTTAATTAAAGGTAAAAATATATTACTAAAATTTAGAGACGGTTGGGAAATACATTCATCTTTCAAAACTGCCATACATGCACTTTCAATTTGGTTTCTCTTGGTCCATAAAGGTTCTTTTAAAATTATACTTGTAGAATTAAAATTGATATCATGTTTTTCCTTAATAGCATGTTCAACTAATTTTGATTTTTCTGTATTTTCTTTTTTATAATTGTAAATGTGCTCGTTTATTCTTTTTGAAATTGGTCTTGAAGTTTGACCTATATACGTTTTATTGCAATCACAATCAATTTTATATATTACATTCTTTGTTTCTTGTTGTTTATTTTTTGGTTTTAATTTAGTTAAATGGCTTCTTAGATTGTTGGACGAATTAAATACAGTTCTGATGTTAAATTTTGAATTAACTTTACGAATTTTTTCAGATATTCCTTTGACATATGGAATCGTAACTGTTGTTAGAGGTGTCTGTTGTTCATAATTTTTATTTGTAATAAAGCTTTTGTTTTTTCTTTTTGCTTTTTCAATAATTTCTCTAGGATAATCATTTTTAATCAACAGATCTGTAGTATCTTTTTCTTCAAGTATTTTGTCTTTCTTATCTGTGACTAATGTATCAATCCTTTTAAATAAACTTTGTATAAGACCAATTTTAACATGTTGAGGATGGTTTGAATTATAATTTAGATACTGTCCACTGAAAGTTTTTTTGTGAAAAAGAGAAGTCTTAATTTTGTTATCATTTGTCTTAGTAATTAAAACATCCAGAAAAGGAATTTCTCCATTAACTTCATTTTCAATAGTGAATTTTATTGTCGGTCTTATTTTATTTATATATGTTAAAAATTCATTCTGTATGTTCAAATTTTCTTCCCAAACACAAAAGATATCATCAATATACCTCAACCAAATTTTGGGTTTCATATTTTTCCAATCTTCAAAAACAATGTTTTCAAAATGATCCATAAAAATATTACTAATTATAGGACTGAGTACACCACCCATAGGTAGACCTGAAACTTGATTGTAAAATTTTGTTTCTATTTGAAAATAATTATGGTTAACACATACAGTGAGTAGTTCCATTATGCAATCGACAGAGAGGTTTGTTCTTGTTTTAAGACTATTGTCATTTTTAAGGAGTGTTTTAATCAAATTTAATGCTTCAGGGACAGGTACATTTGTAAATAGACTATTGACGTCATAACTAACCATAATGTCACTGGATGTAACAGTAACTTCTTTGATTTTGGTAATAAAATCTTCAGAGTTTTTAATGTAAGATTGAGCTTGTCCAAACAACGGATTTATGATTGGTAACAAATATTTAGACAACTTGTACGATGGAGAATCTATGGAACTAACTATTGGCCTTAAGGGAATTAGGTCCTTATGAAGTTTTGGTAGTCCATAAAAATGAGGTGGTTTTGAATGTTGCGGACTTAACTTAAGAACAAGAGATTTACCAATTTCATTTTCGTAATTTTTAAGTACACGTTTTATGTCTTTTTCAATTTTAACTGTAGGATCTTTTTTTAGTGAAATGTATTTATCACAATTAATGAGCTTTTTAATTTTACTATCATAATCTTCTTTTTCTAAAATGACAGTAACTTTTCCTTTATCAGCAGGAACAATAACTATGGACTCATCCGTTTTTAATGATTTAAGAGCTTTCAGCTCTGAAAGAGTTACGTTATTTTTAGGTTGTTTTGAGTTTTCCAATGTTTTACGGATCAAGGAACGATAGTAATCTTTGTGTTCAGGAGGTAATAAATTAGCAGCTGAATCAATTGGCATAACCATGTCAACATTTGAAAAGTGCGTATTTGACACAGAAAAGTTAAGACCTTTGTTTAATAAGTTCAACTCACAATCTGTCAAATCTTTTTTAGAAAGATTTACAACAAATTGATTGGTTTGTGTCAGGGGATGATGAATTAGTTTCAGTAAAAGGGCATGATTTCTTATTTATGGTACAAAGCCTCTGAATTTTTAATACTTGTTTAGTAAATACATTATGTATGGTATCATTAACCATATCAAATGTTTCACTTTGAAAAACTTCAAACTCAATAAAATGTAACCTTTTAGAAAGTAATCCATGAATACATTTGAGATATCTACTAACATTGTCTCTAAGTTGATACCAATTTTTAATTTCTTCTGTCAACCAAACTTTTTTAGCTTTAATGAGAGCATACTATTAATTCAGAATTCAAAAACAACATTTAAGACATTATAAGTTTACTAAATTTATGACCACTCTTATTTCCAAAGGTGGCCAAAGTAGTTTCCATGCTCTTCTATGCATGCTTTGCGTCTTTTATACACCGACTTTCAAGTTCTGCCAGAAATGTTCTGTGATTGTATGTTTTCAAATTCCGATTCGATTCGTTCTTTCAAATGTTCAACATTTGATGGCCACTCAATAGGGGATCTTGGTGGCCACTCAATAGTACTCTGTCTCCCAATCCATTCATGAAAGTTTTCATTTAGGAAGTCTTGCAATGGTTCCATAATGAGGGGGCACTCCATCTTGTTGCCATATCAACTTTTATTTTATTGGCTGAAGGTGTTCAAATGTGGACTGTTTTAAAGTTCAAAGAATACTTCTCTAAGCATCTCTGGATAACTAACAGAACTCAGAGTACCGTTAAATAAAAGGCCCAACTAGCCTACAATTGAAAATCCTTGATCAACAGCTGTAATATGGTTTGTAACAACAGCTGACTTTAGAGATTGTTAGTGTTGTTTATTATTTTATTGAATGCATATTTGTCAACTGACTTATGGGCCCATATTAAAGGAAAGGGAATTTCTCTGTTGCTATCTAGAGCCATCATATTACTTGTTCAATAAACAGGAATATACATTTTGTTTACATTTCTCAATTAGATCAATTTATTTCTGGATGTTCATGCAAAACACTATGCCTTTGCCCAATATCATAAATAATCCTTTTTCTTGTTTATTATCTTTTTTTTGAGAATATGTTAGTTAAAAGTAATTTTAAATTGAAAACTAGACATTATTTCATTAGCCATAGAGGAAATAGCTGTTTAATAACAAATTTGTGTGTTTCTTGATTTAAGAAATCATAAACCAACGTATTTTCATATTCCTTACATGTTTATTTTAAACACACTATTTTTTTATTTTTGAGGAGTTTTAAGCATCTTAAAAAAAATTAAATAAAGAAAATTTGAAGTAAGGCTCTCGTATGGCCTTTTAAGCCTCTCACTGTTCACTGTGTGTTTCTATAATGTTAGCCCATTTTTACCACTAGTGTAAGGATAAATTTAAAAATTCATATAAAATATTATAACTATAGCATAATATATATAATTTTATTTGTCTTTACATTTTATTTGGTATACGCTGTGGTGACTTAACTTTTTATAGAGAACTTTTAGATGCAAAAGACAAGTTGATTTATTTATTTAGAAATGTTGTTAAGGTTGAGAAGATAAAAGATCTTTTTTTCAAAACATATTTTCAGGCCCACCTTACTTTGAGAAATGTTTATATTTACAATTCAAACATTCTGAAATAGCCAATTTGTTCTTAATGTTATTAACATTTATAAAATACTAGGGGGCACCCCTGCACGCTTCGCGTGCCAACCCCGTCGTCACTCGCTACGCTTGTGAGGTATGCTCGGCCTGCGGCCTCACCAAGACACTCTGCTACAGTCCCATTTTTGGATCTTGGTATGTCGTCTCGTGAGGAAGATCGATCTACAACGACCTTACCAGGCCTCTTAAGCAGTATTCTATGAACTATAAATAAAAAAAAAAACCTTTTTAGGAGGCATGTCATAAAAAGTAAACTGCAAAACAAATAATTATTTATTTTTTATTTTCACGTTTCACCACATGTTTTAATTACCTAGGAAAAAAGGTTAACACCAAATACAGATCACCTGATCAAGTAAAAGTAGTGTGTGCTACACTCTCAAGGTGAAATGTAGAACTACAATAAATCAAAACATATACAGTACTGTTGTTGTGACAACTTCAATCTGCTTATGGCATGTGAAACTACATTAAAACCACACAGTCATATGTTTTTTGTAAACAATTCAGATTCTCCATTTGAATAACATGGGATCTTTAGGAGCCCGTGGAGCGGGACCCTGTGGACGGATCTGCATCAAACTTCACAGAAACCATCTCGGGAGTATACAGGACAACATCCTAAAGTTTCATGGCGATCGGTTGGATGGTTTGGCAGCGCATAAACTTCAAACATATATATATACATATATACAAACATCCTCTTTTATAAATATAGATAACTTATTTAAACAATGTTTACGTAAACAAAAAACTACAATGAGAAAATTGAACTATGTACACACCATTTACAGCTGTTCTAGCATGAGCTGTTCCAGTGTTGTTGATTATCGTATGATAATCTGTGTTCCATATACAAACAATAAACTGTCTACTCACAGATATTGGGAGATACGTGGAAAAATTATGATTAAAACGATATCAATTATGTATTAAAAATTATTGGTAGAAATGTCTTTCCCGGTAGTTTAAACGAACCATTACATAGTTATTGTTTTTGCGACAACTAACATCCATAATACGCATAATGCTGTAGTGTAATAGATTACTTACATCGGGAGGGTTAAAACATTGGAGGAGTATAGAATGCAAATCCTGTAATTTATTGTATTCATAACATAAAAAAACCATTTAGAATTTTAAATTTTACACACATTGTGCATTTGGTGTTGAGTTGAGAGCAATATCATCTGCATATATGAATTTCTCCACTGTGTGGCAGGAATGTCAGAAGTGTATACTGTACTTTGAATAAAAGAGGGATAACAGAGCCTTGTGGTAATCAATCATTCAGACACCTAACAGAATTTTCGCTGCGACTGTCAAAATTTAATTAACCTGTTGCTGGGGGTGGACTTCAGAAGTCGCAACAATTAAGTCATAAAATTTGAGTAACAGGCCTTTTCTCCAGACTGTGTCATCGGCTGATGAAAGATCTACGAATGCTGCCAATGTTTTTCTTTTCAAACCCATCCTCAATGAAAGATGTCAGGAAAAATACCTGGTTGCAGCAATTTCAAACAGGTCTGATACCAGCTTGTTCAACAGGGATGCTATAATTGAGAATAGGTGATATTTTGTTGTAAATCAGCCTCTCCAGCAACTTAAAGCAGACTCTTAAAAGAGCTAGAGTGGTAGCTTTTGGTTCTTTCGGGTTCTTTTCCTGGCTTCAAAACCCCTATTATTTTAGATCTTTTAAAAGCTTTGGGCATATCGCCACCTGCCAATATGGCGTTGAAGCCTGTTAGAAGCCAATGTTTTACTTTTCTACTAGCATATTTTAGAAATTCTACTCAAGATATCGTCCATTCCGGAAGATATTCGTGCCTTCCCAACTGGTAGAGCTGTGACCGGCTCATTAAACTCTTAGAGAGTGAAGGACCTAGAAATTTATAATGTATAAATGTTCTATAACTTATAACAACATTATAGAAACACATAGACAGTGGCAGGGTTAAAAGGCCATAAGAGAGCCTTACTTCAAATTTCCTTTATAATGGTGCCATTTGGACAGTGTTAAATGTGTACTGAAAGAAAAACTAAGTTTACTAAGGATATAAAGTTCTTTACCTCTTGCTTCATTGTAATAAACATTAATTCTTTCAAGCTGCAAATCAGAATCGCCAGCAAAGTTTCCAGTTGGCGTTATCCCGTGTTCATCAGATATTACCTCCCAAAACTGAAAGTACCATTAAAAGTGTTAACTCTGGAAAATTTTAAGATAATCTGTTACGAGATTTTCTCTTATTTGTGTTTCCTTATCATGTTCTTTATACTCTTCTTATGATAATCATTATTGCAGTATTATTCAAGTTTCTAAAATATTGATTATTTTTTAAAACATTTATTGTTACAAAAATGCTATAGTCTCAAAAAGGTGCTTAGCACTCAAATAAATTTAAAATGTATAACTTAAAATTCTCATAATTTTTAATTTGAAACTTTGTTTTTTGATTACCGTACTCATACTTTTGCATAAAAACTACAAGATTTATAAAATGTTTTGTCCACAATTTAACTTTTAGCACTATTTGTGGGACCATTTTCAAAAGTTTTCCATTTCATCTTTTAAATTTATTTACTTTACTTCAAAACAAAGATACATGTTTATTTCTATAAATAAATCTGCTGTGTGCTTTTAAAATAAAACATGCAAAACTTTATTAATTACATTGCCTTCCATAGTATGCATCGAAATGTTTCCCTGACATGGAATTTATTACCTGATGCTCAAAGGATACAAATGAAATTCTAGACAGAAACTATAAAAATGTTCATGTATTTATATTTGAAGAAAATGAAGTCTAACATAAAATTATATTTATTTTTACAAAGTATACGCTTATAAAAGCTGTGTAATGATACAATAATTGAAAACCCTCTATTATAATATGTTAGTTGAAATATTATGATTTAAATTCAAGAATTAATTGTTTACTGCAAGTTTTATTCTACAATATCAAAATATTCTTCACCTTTGAACCTATTTGATTTCCAGCTTGGCCAGCTTGTATGTGCACAATTTCCCTCATGTTGATGTACGGGTAAGTATGTTTGTGTGGTCTAGGAAATACTTATGAATTTATAAATAAGCATGTTGCTTGGTGTAGACTTGAATGTCAACTATGTGAAACTTTTTAAATTTAACCAGAAGTAGCCATGGATACAATCTAATTTTGTATGTATTTTATTCTTAATCATACCCATCTTATTTGTGCGCAGTTTTGTTGGCCAATGTTAACTTTCCTTTCAAATTTACAAACAACATTTTTAAAAAGTTCCTTTATTAATTTTACAACAACAAAAATAGTATTTCAACTTACACAATTTTCTGAAAGAATGTTCAGATATATACTTGGTCGGTAGCTTAGTTGGTTAAATCCCAGCTTCATAAGCTAAAGGTTCTCAGTTCGATCCTAATCAGAGTTGTAACACATTTTGAGAGGGATCAACCACCGGTTGTTCAATTGTCATTGGGCTATTAATTAATGACACTTTCTAAGGAATAGTCGGCCTTAGTTTGTAACAATGACTACATCCGCTCATTTACACTATCACACTCATTCGAAATCCATATTCGCCCATTTCTTGAAAATCGTTGTCTTAAGAATAAAGAGAAAAAAAGGTGGAGAAAATAAAATTTCTTGAAGTTTATGCAAATAGATTATCTTAGGATGTAAGTTTCAAGACAATGTTTATTCTTGAGACACTCAAGATGTTGCTTACATGAACATATAATGACAGTGGTGTATTATGGGCTTATATTTGCTTATATGCACTTTATCATAACATTATGGGGAAATTCTTGACAGTACAATTTTATGAGCGTATTTTTTCTTCAAAATTAAAAATTATAGGAAAATTTTATTATTCCAGCAATAGGAACTAAACATTCTAACAATGTATTCTATACAAATGTGTGTGAAACAATTAAATTTTTCATCCAAATATGTCCATTGTGCAAAGCAAATGGTCATTCTTGCTAAGCAAAAGGATTTTAAATTATTCAAGCTCAGTAGTTATTGTAGAGTACTAATTCCAAAAAGTTACTATTCGTAAAATAATATAAAATGAACTTTACTCCCTTTATAACAGAGAATCCCTACAACATTATTAATTCAAGCGAAAGGTATGATTTTATGTAATATTGAAAAGGTGTATCTCTTTTTTTAACTTTACACTGCCCATTCCCAATTTGCTTTAGATCTATATGTAACAGATCTAAAAACAGAATAAGGGGAAGAACCAGTATAGTGTAAGGTAAATATTACTAATGGAAACTTCCAGGGAAGGGCACAATTCGAACCTGCGCTATCTCTAAGCCTCAAAATCCTGACACCCTAGACCTCTCAGCCACTGACTATTACCCTTTATAGATAAAACTCATTTCGCTCGTTGAGGGCTTCGCTCCCAAACCCCCATTGAACTCTTGACTTCATTATGACTTACAAAATAATCATGAGCTTTCAAAGTAGATGAATGACTACCTATGTTGATACACCTTCGTAGTAGTTTCACAGAAGATCACGGGTGGCTAGCTAAGATGATTATGGTTGGTTATGTAAGTCAAGCATGGTTAGCTGCTAAAGTTGATCACTGGTAGTTACCGAGTTGACCCCAGAGGGCCTACTTAAGTTTATGACGGTCGGCTAGCCAAGTTGATTATGGGGGCTATATAAGATGATCATAGAGCTTACCAAAGTTGATAACGGGTGCTACCCATGATGATCACAGTTGCTACCTAAGTTAATCACAAGGAACTATCCAAGTTAATCACGGAGACAATATGCATTGATCACAGCCAAGTTCATCAAGAAGAGCTGGAAAAATTTTACCCAAGTTGAATATAGAGGGTAAGACAAGATGATCACAGGGGGGGTACACAAGTTAATGATGGGTGGCAACCCAAATTAATCACGAGGGCCACCCACGTTGATCAAATGGCCTACCTAGCTTGATAACGGGCCATTGCCGGTGATTATCCAAGTTGATAACAGGGGCTTCCAAATGATCATGATTGGGTACCTAAGTTGATTACAGTTGACTATCTAAGTTAATTATGGGCCCTAACCAAGTTTAACACAGGGAGCTAGTCAGGTTGATCAAGAAAGGCTGGCCAAATTGTACACAGTAGGGTTACCCTTTTTGATAATGGAGGCTACCCAACTTGATCACGGGGACTACAAAAGATGATTATAACAAGGGCTACCTACGTTGATCGCTGGGGCTAACTAAGTTAATTACAGTGGCTACCCAAATTAATCCCAGGGGTCTTCCCAACTTGTTCATGGGGAGCTACCCAAGTGTATCATGGCCGGCTGCCTGAGTTGATCACGGTTGGCCATCTAAGTTAATTAACAGGGGATACACAAATTGATCACGGGGGACTAGCCAAGTTGATTAAGAACCCGCTATATATTTGAGCACCAATAGCTACACAAGATGATTGCTACGCAAACTGATCACAGATGCTACCCAGGTTAGTCATGGGGACCTACCCAAAATGAACATGGGAGCTACGCTAGTTGATCACGGGGAGTTAACCAAGGTTACCATGGGTGCTGGCCATGATAATCAAGGGTGGTACCAAAGTTGACAATGGAAGCTATCAAAGTTAATAATGGGTAGGGTGTAACCCAGCTTGTTACGGCTGCTACCCAAATGAATCACGTAGGCTACCGGATTCGATTAAAGGAAAGGGAGCTGACTATATTGATCACAAGGGGCTACCCAAGTTTATCACGCAGCTGGAGGAGTTACTCAAGATGATCGTAGTGCACTTGAATAAAAACGATCATTGTAGATCACTGGAGCTGTCCAAGCTGATCATAAGTGGCTGCCTAAGTTAATCACGGTAGGCAACAACAGTTGATCAGGGGGACTACGAAAGGTAATCACGGGTGGTTTTAAGTTCCTATTTTAATTTAATCCTGCTTAAATGGAAGGAAGTATTCAAAAAATTATATTTTTTGCAAAAAAAAAAAAAACAACTACCGACCAATTGTGAGGAAACTATAGTATGTACGGTACCACAAAAATGTATATGACACTTTTTGTACTGAATTTAATTGTAAATTTTATTTTTCATTAGATGCTATCTAAACTAAACGTTACAGCTTCAGTAAAACAAAAACTTCAACTGAGCTAACAGGTAAGCGTTTTCTCGTTAGGCATTTTGAATTATTTTCTGGCTTATGAAAAGTGCATACTCCAATTTTATAACAATATTTTTAATACAAAGGGCATGGTAAATAATGTTTGAGGTTTCAAGCTCTAGCTTCTTTTAATCATGCTAAAATAGGAGTAACTACTAAAAAAAATCATATTTTTTCAAAAACATCTTAACTTTACCAACTTTTTGTGAGGAAACTATAGTATATAGGTACTACATAAATGTGCATAGTACTTTATGTACATTATGCAATTATTAATTTGAATAATTCATTACATGTTGTCTAAACTAACTATTACAGCCACAGTAAAACAAAAACTTTAACTCTACAAACTGGTCAGCGTTTTCACGTCAACCATTTTGAATTATTTCTAGGCTATGAAAAGTTACAAATAAAATTTTATAGTTGCAAAGGTAGTCAGTGTGTAAGGTGTTAAGTTCATAGCTGCTTTTAATTTCGTGGCAGCCATTTTGAATTTTTTCTAGGTTATGAAAAGTGAAAAACCAAATTTTATAGCAGTTTTGGTAACAGAGTAATAAATGTAAATATTGTGTACGGTTTTACTTCTTACAGCATCTTAATAAGCCAATAAAATATGAAAATCTTAAAAAAATAGGAATTTAACCATTTTTTGCGTCGTTACTATTAAATATACAAAAAAATGTGTCTTGAACAAAATTCTTGAAATTAAATTACAAATCTGGAATATGCTGTCAGATTTGCTCTACAACCAATGGTTTGCCCACAATCAAGCGGTAAGTAAACTTCTGTACACAGTTAAAAAATAGTATCCGCCATTTTGAATTTTTTGGGGGTTAAAAATTAAAAATTTGAAGTTTTCGGAATTTTTTTGTCGGTATCTCAGTAAACCCACAAGTGTGCCAAATTTCAAGTTTCTAGCTCATCTGGAAGTGGATTAGAATTTGTATACGTGAGTGAGTCAGTCAGTCAGTTACACACGGGGCTATATATATATATATATATATATATATATATATATATATATATATATATATATATATATATATATATATATATATATATATGTATGTATATATAACTCTTGTATACAGAACAGTTGTGTAAACTATAGAACTAACAATTAAAAAAAAAAATACCAATAGCATATATATTTCGTGTGGGCCACCAAAAATAAAATATGGATGGATAAGCTGAATTGAAAATTCAAAAAAATTAAAATCTATGTACAAACTACCTTGTGCCTTATTTTCAGCACAGAATTACCAGTGGTATGTCATTATCAAATTTGGTCTATATTATATTTAATTTTGTTTATTTTCTTTTAAATTTTATAAGCTGTAAGTGGGCTGAACTGTCCAGAGTATCGTTTCTTGAGTGGTATCAAAAGTTCCATACAGAACCCGTCAAACAGTCTATAGATTAAATCAGTATAATGTGGGTTTGAAGGACTCGTCCAGGGTTGAAAACTCTAATTTTGAACGTAATGTTGATCATAGTTCAAGTACTAGTATTAATACATTTCTTACAAGTCAACCTGGCCCCGTAGTTTATACTAATTTAGTCACTATGAAGTGGGAAAAAGTTAAGTCTAAAAACAAAAGTAGTAAAATCAATAGGACAAACAATTCCTGTATAAAGAGAAAATGTAAAAATAATTCTCATTTTGTTGACAAGTTAAAATATACTGAAAGTAAAAATATGTATTGTGTCTTAGAAATTGAAGAGCATTGTAAACCTAGCAATAATGTAGTTATAAGAAATGGTTCTAGATTATGGAAAGCAAAAGACGGTAATCCTAATTCTAGATAAACAAACGTCTTTCCTTAGAAAGCCCTGTATATTTTGTAAATAATAATACTCTAAATGTAACATCTAATGCTACTAATGTAAATATATCTCCTGTAGTGTGTACAAGTAAGACACTGGAGGGTGGACATTCACTCGGCTCATTCTTGCCTACTGCAATGGATGAGGTATTGTTGATTGGCGATTCTCTTTTGAGGCATTCTGGGAGGAGATGTACTGAGAATGGTGCAATAGCAGACGTTAACCCAGGGGCAAAAATATCGCAAATAAAGAAAAAACTTGAATCTTATGTAGATACTCAGCCTGGCATTATATACTTGTTAGTAGGAACCAACGATCTTGTTCAAGGCTATAACGGGGGTCCCGGCTTTAAGGGCGGCTGGGGGAAGCAGACAGCACTGCATAGCATGGTTGATCTGCTGTGTACAGCCAGAAAGAGGTTCCCAGTTTCCAGGATCGTGGTCAATAGCATCATTCGTCGAAGAGACATTAACAATGTAGCCTTGATGCATTTAAATGACCAACTGGATAGTATGTGCAATAACTTTGGAGTTCATTTTGCAGATGCGAACCTTGTAATCAGTGGAGGTCATCTCAGTCGAGATGGTAGACATCTCAGTAGACTTGGCAATTCTTTGCTGGAAGATTTCATGTTTTATTATATCAGCCAGGTAACTGGAAATCAGAAGTGTCCTGACTTGTGAATGACTTGTCTCATATTGACCCCCAATGATTCTTTCTTACCTTTCATATCTCCCTCTCAGGCAGGTAATGGATTCAACAGCTCGATTCCGTCAGTGGTTGCTTCCAAAGGTGAATCTACTGGTGCTGGGTTTGTCACATCTCAGACTTTTTTAGGGAAGGACCAGCCCCCCACGAACTAGAGTGGGGGGGCACTTGTGAGAAACTAACAATGTGTTCAATTAATGTTCAATGAATAAGAAACAAAATTAATGAAATAGAAAATTTATCGTCTGCAAGTAAAATTGATGTACTTTGCGTTTGTGAACATTGGCTTTTAAGTGAGGAGGTCCCGTTTTATAGTAACATCGGTCAGTTGAAACTTGTTGCACATTACTGCAGGCAATCTTCCAGTGGTGCTGCTGCTGTGTATCTCACTGGAAATCTTGCTAATAAGTGCAGGCCTTAGGATCTAATTAATTTTTCAGAGGACTGGACTATATTAACCAACTATGCACCAAACTTTGCAGGGTCCTATACCTTCTTAGGCGCCTAAGAGAACAACTGCCTCAACATACCTTGAGATTGGCCTTCTTTGCCTTTTCCCAATCCCATGTGTCCTATGGATTGATTCTCTGGGGCCACTCACCCAAGGTCCATAAAATCTTGCCACTGCAAGAAAAAGGCTATTAGGATTTTATGCCATGCTCAGTATAGAGATCACTGTAGACCACTATTTAAGGAGCAGAAAGTTCTTACTGTAGTCAATTTGTTTATATTTCAATGTCTTCTTAGGATTAAGGACAATCTGGATGATTTTATTGTAACTAGTTCAGTACATAATCTTGATACTAGGATCAGTACAAAACTTGTAATACCCAGGCCAAGGACAGATAAAAGAGACAAGTCTTCTCCTGTTTCAGGGATATGTTTTTTTAATCACTTACTTAGTGAAGTAAGAAACATGGAAAAGAAAAGTTTTAAAAACACCATCCTGTCTTGGCTAGTACAAAATCCGATGTACAAGATCGGTGAATTTTTTGACCTATTGATTTGTTAATGTAAGTCGCTTCTGCTTATATGTGCATGTACTTGCTTGAAATGCTGTTTTATGAAAGTAGTTTTGCCACATTGTTTGACTTTTCTGTTTTTTCCTTTTTTTCTGTTTGTGCATCGCTTATAAGTAGTGACCATTGTATATACTTCTTTGCCTTTTTCCAATCCCATTTGTCCTATGGATGAATTTTTTGATCTATTGGTTTGTTAATGTAAGTCGCTTCTGCTTACTTGTGCATGTACTTGCTTGAAATGCTGTTTTATGAAAGTAGTTTTGCCGCATGGTTTGACTTTTTCTGTTTTTTCCTTTTTTCTGTTTGTGCATCGCTTAGAAGTAGTGACCATGGTATATACTTCTTGCCTTTTTCCAATCCCATGTGTCCTATGGATTGATTCTCTGGGACCACTCACCCAAGGTCCATAAAATCTTGCCACTGCAAAAAAGGGCTATTAGGGTTTTATGCCATGCTCAGAATAGAGATCACTGTAGATACTGAGCTTGTATATTACTGGCATGTAGCCTGAAAACTCTTAGCTGTAGTACTGATGTAACCTGTAATAATTTGATTTTGTTGATTTGTTCAATCAATTCATTGTATCATTGCGTTATTATGATAATATAAGTAATTATTAATACATCGATGGGGTTAAAAAAAAGAGATGAAAAAGGATGTGTCTTTTCTAAATTTTAACCAACATTGTATAACGTAGCAATATAGAAGATAAACGAAATTTTGCTTCAATTAAGTTTTAATCAAATACAACTTCTTACAGTATACAAATTTCCACTATTGAATCCGTAAATTGATTTATCGTTACTTCAAATAAAATAATCTTAATTTGCTGAAAAAAATTATATACGCATGTATATTTTTATATAATTTGTTACAGTATTTATGTATAATGTTTCGCAAATATAAAATGCAGTTTAGCTCAGCTGTTTTATACGAACAGACCGGAGTCACCAATTATCGTCTGCACTTGTCATCTGTTTGTGCTGCAGCAAATCTATGTGTTTGGGTTTTCTGCTAAGTGGTGTCTGGTGTGGTGTGTTTATGAGTGTAGTGGTAGTATTAGTATAGCATACTCACCTATTTTACCTTCTATTGGGATATACTGTATTGTGCTGAAATTTAGTACTGTTTGTCTGCATCATAAGCTGCTGTAATAATAGAGAACACAAGATTTTAATACTGTAGTAATTGGTATCAATATACAATTATATTAGGCCTCTTCCCTTGAACATTTCTACAATTATTTACATTCATTTATACTCTATCAATATATATAGTGTAACATTGGAAAAAGGCCTTTTGTTTTCATGCTAATATCATTGCCCAAGAATTCATTGCCTAACAATTTTGCATTTCATTACTAGGCTCAATATTTTTTGTACTCCTTGTATTATATTTTTGCTAAAGTGGTGCAGATTGTATTGTAAGGGAAGACATTTAAATATGATGCCTTCAAATCCTTATATGTGTGGAGATGTTGGTGGAAGTAATGATTGTGGATTGTCTGATGGACCTCCTCAGGGAAGAAATCCCTTGCTTTGTTATGTGTGTAATGATTACTATGCAGAACCTTGTTTGTTATCATGCTATCATACATTCTGTGCACGATGTTTAAGAGGAAGAGTAATTGATGGCAAGATAACATGCCCGTTATGCAGGTAAAGTTAAAACATTTAAATAATTTCCCTAGACACATTATGTAAGATAGTAATTTAGATTTTTTATAACTCTGTCTTGAAACCTTTTATCGACATCACTCTGGTAGCTTAAATTGCTCACATATTAGATCTAACTACTCTTTGTCATTTTAAATTGAAGATGTAGAATCAGTGCTTTACCCTACAGCTCGTATGGTCCCAGATAAGCACTCAATACACAGTTGATATATTTCTTTGTTATTTATTGTTTCAGTATGCATGCAGTTTTTTGCACTAGTAACAATGCATTTTCTACTTGCCTGATGGAATAGGAAAACTTTGTCTGAAGTTGTTCAAGAATAGGCAATATTCTCATGATATACTTTTTATTTTGAAAATCATGTTATAACAAAAATTGGAAAAATCAATCTCACAACTTTTAATAATTTTGACATGTATTTTTATTGTTCTAAAAATGATTTTTAAGCATCTTTTTTAGTTTTATATGTTTTTCTGAAGGTCAGGCACTAAAATTTAACCCAAATTTTGAATCTATATGAAGGATACGTTCAATTAGGCCATATTTGGTTAATGAAAAGCACTAGAATGGGCCAAAATAATAATTTTACTTCTAAACAAATTACATATTTTTATTAACTGTGAAAACAAAACAAATGAAATTAACATTTTTAGAGAATCTGAGTTTTCTTTACATTTTTTGATTTTTGGTATGTTTTCCCGTCTTATGAAATTATCTCCCTTGATAATCTAACTCATTTTTATCAATTTAACAAAACCAAATTGAAATTTGAGTTGAGTAGAATTGCTTGGTTTAAATAAAATCTGGGGGTTTCTTCAGAAATGGGCAAAAATTACTTATCTTATTTTTGGATGTGACCTATTTTTCTATATAGCCTGGTGTATTTTTAAATATAAATTTGATACTATTTGATGTGCTTTATTGACATTCTGTTTATTTTCACACACAATTTTGATGTGGATTTTCAGACTGAACAAGAATATGAAAAATATTTGTTTCTACTGTAAATATTACTTTTGCAGCTAATTATTATAGCCAATTTCATGATTGTTGTAAGCTTTAAATACTAGCCATATATACGACATTGTTTAGATCTTCCGCAGATCTGTTAAGTTAGATTGGTATATGCAATTAATGGTTCCAAAGAATTTGCACTTCCCCCATATTAAACACTATAAAAATCTGAACTTTGAAAATTCCCAGTTTGATTAATAGATATGTTTTTTCACCATAACTCAAAAACTAGTCAAGTTAGAGGCATTAAGTTTTTACTAAAATATTTTAAATTGTAGTTCACATTTTCCTGAAAATTTAATCAAAATCGTTAGAGCCGTTTTTGAGAAAATTCCATTTTTTTATGTTTTTTGCTCATAAAAATTAAAAAAGGGAAAAAATAGTTTGGAGATATTGGCTAAATACCAAATTTCATAAAAAATTATCCATCCATTTGATCTCCAGCGAACTGCACATACTCACAGATACACATATGGACAAAAAGTTTAAAAAAATACACTTTTTGGTTCAAAGGATCCTAAAATAGATTTTTAGACCAACTTGTAAAAATATTTTTTTTGGACGATCACAATACTTTCTTATATGGAAGAAAATAAAAAATGCATTTTATCCGTTCAAAAAGTAATTTTAGTTCAAATTTCATTATATATTTGTTTGTAGTGTAAAAACTTCTTTTAAAATAAAAAAAAATAATTAATTAAATGTTTATTCTTTAAAGTTTTTGTTAAAAGATTAATTTTCATAATTCTTGAAAAAATTTTATTTTCCCTTATAATATAACCAATATTCACGTTTTAACAAAAATATTTCAATTTATTTAGGAGGCAAGGAAACTAATTGTAACAAAACGATGGGTTGCCATTATTTTGTTATACTAATGTTATCTGCCTGTTTTCGGTGCTGCTGTTCCTCAGCAAGAGATGTTCCAGCTTTTCAACATACATTAGTACAAATTCACTTGATTTAATTAACAGTGGGTATTGCTGAAGTAAACAATCCAATTACCTGCAGTACATTCCATAATAGGCTCCATCTTTAGGCTATAGAAATGACATTATTTTAGCTATTTCATAATGATACATATATGACATTTGCTCTAAACAGTGTTCTAACACTAATTTGGAAATATTAGGGAACTATTAAGAAGTGAATATGAACACTACTTATCACATAACAAGTTTCATGTATATATACACAGTGTGATTCCAAACTATGTACTATAACTTCAGGATATTGTTCCAACATTGTTTGGTCAAGCCGTTTTTGTGATAGACAAATACTTTGTGAAAGATGCAAAATGGTTGGTGGATGATTAACAAAATTCCTATAAACCTAGTTTGCAGGATTCTTTGTTTATTTAGATCTAAGGAATAATATCCTGAAGTTATGTAGACTATTATACCATATATAACTTTACATATCTAGCTATACACTCATATATTATTCATATTCACCTTAACATACGTACAACCTCGTATCAGCGTCTCATGTCTAAAAATGTAAGAATATTTATAAAATTCAAAATCGTTAAAATGGCTATACTGAACAGTATAAATAAAAAATTTTATTTTCTTAAAATGAATACATTTGTAAACCTGTATTGATGCATATAAGAATGTGAGATTATTCATTGAAGTAATATTGGTGTTTAAAACATAAGAAACTTAATTTAAAACACGACCTTCCAAATAGTTACTAAAAAGTTAACTGCCATCTAAAGAAATCAAAATAATTGTAAAAAAAATGGTTAAAAATAAGTTATTTTATCAGGGGAAATAGTTTTATACTGTGGAAACTTTACATAACTGATCATGTTCTTAAGAATTTGAGCTTCATATTGAAATAGGGTCTATAGCCTGGCCTCTTACAATCAGTCACTAACTCGTGTTTTGAAAATTATGTACTTACAGAAAATTTGTTTTTTATTGAAGTAAAGTTTTTTGAGGGATATTTATTAGACAGATATAATACACACACAATATTTTCTTTCTTCACCATAAACTTTTCAGATCTTTTATTTTTGGAATTGTATTAGTGTACATTTGTATATATTTATATATAATATTGATACTATATTTTTCGACTTTCATTTTGATTGTAAACAAAATGTTTGTTGAACATATTCCAGCCAGTCAACACAGCTAAAAGACAACTCGTCTGTACCACCTTCAGACTTACTGATGAGGCAGCTGATTGAACTGGCCAACACTGAAAACCCTCCTTGTGCCAATTGTGACAAGCGAGACAGAGCCTCGATGTACTTCTGTAGCACCTGCGGTAAGGAAACATTCAGTTACATAGATACCAACTTTGTTCAGTATGCTTCTAGATAGAAGGGTATTAAGAAAGCTACAACTGAGTATTATAGAGTGTGATCCATAGTTTGAGTTTCAGTTCTGCAAACATATGACTGATCATTTACCATTCCCCACTAATACATATCCAATATTTCCCACACCTTTGCAAAAGCAACTCAACATAGCCCATTCCTGATGAGGAAGGTGCATACCTATGTCAGTCATAGAGTGTAATACCAGATATATTTAAACTATCAATCATATCCCAAGTTGAGGCCCAGCGGGTTTTTGGTGAGAATTCATTTGAAATTAACTGGTAAGCTAGTCACAGATGTAGTTTTAAAATTTAAGTTACCTACAATGTTGCGGGTATTTTGCTAGATGGGGGATTTGTAGTAGATAATTTCTTTTTAAGCTCCCTGAGTAGTGCGTATTTGCATTGTATTTCATGATTAGTGTTGCATGGCACTGGAAACTGTGGAAGAGGAGGAGCAACGAGGACACCACTGGCAATCCTCATTGCCCTCGGGTCCTTTTTACTTGGTGATTGTTGTAATGAAGTACTTTATGTTAAGCCACGTGAGAGCACTAGTACACAGATTTTGGTTGTTAACTCCTCAAGATGATCCAGCAAGTTGCTGCACTATGTAGCTGTTTTTTTTCTATAAATGATTTTTAAAACAGCGACTGATTCAACTCACTCCCAATTACTGTAAATGCTCATTGAGTTTCCACCTGTCACCATTTGAACAGTTGTTTACTATTTTTTGTTACTAGTATATCACTTAAATGAAAATTGTATACTTTGTTAGATTGGGCTTTAACTCTCAAGTTTTAAAAATTATTATTGAATGCGACTAGATCAAATATCAGCTATTTTTTAGTTTGTTATATGACCTTGTGTTGGGAGAGCAATATTGTCTGGATATATGAATTTTATTTACTGTGAGGTCATAATTTTGGCAGTGCATATGCATAGAATATAAAATGAGCAAAAACAGAGCGTTATGGCACTCAGTTGTTGAAGTAGCCAAGGTTCAGATGTTGTAAGTGGAAGAGAACTGAGTGTCAGACTTGCCAGTTAGCTGAAAATCATACCAACACTACGTGGTTTGGATTCCACGTAAAGCTGTAGGTCTCATAGTTGCCCTGGCTATTGGGCTTTTAATAAATAGTCCTTTCTGACCTAAGTCGAACTCAGATAGTAACAATGACTACACACGTTCATCTACACTCATCACACTCATATTTGCCCATATCTCTACGATCGTCATCTTAGAGATGAATAATGAATAATAATAATAATAATAATGAGTGTCTGAAATAGCTTTTTTTGAATAAAAAATCACAACATTTGAAACCACAGAGTCAGTCTGTACAAATTAATTAACAGGCCCTTTCTCTAGATATATAAGCTCTTGATAATAAGCTGCTGAAAGATATATAAACGCTGGTGATTTATTTTTATTATTCAAACCTATTCTTAAAGAAAGATGTTGAACAGGAATGCCGCTATTGAGAATGTATGATATTCTGTTGAAAATTAGCCACTCCAGCAACTCATAGCAAACACGTTAAAGAACAAAGACAGTGCCGAAGCATGATGTATTTGCCTACTCATTTCTACCGCAAAGTGAAAATTTTGGTCATCAACGAACATAGAATAAACATAGAAGGGAATACATATATAATTAGCATTGCAGTGACCATCACCATCGCTGCCATCTTGGGTACAGATAGAAACACCAAGTGATGCTCCAAACTGGAGATATCTGCCTTTTCAATCAAACTGATATTAAACATGCTAATATTGAAAATACAAGTTTTAAATTTAACACAGGAAAAGGTTATTAGCTATAGATGCTAAGGGTAGTGTTGAAATTAAAATTTAGTTTGCTCTTTATTTAAAAAGTTACAATTTTCAATTAAGCTTTAAATCATGACATGAAAAAATTAGCCAGATGCCATAATGAAATTTATACTTCAAGGTCACGCAAGTTTGTCTTTATAAATCTATATACAGGGTGTTTCTTACCACCCGGCCACAATCTCCTGTGGTTGAATCGTTTGACATAGAGCGATGCAGTAAACTGTAACCCTAATAAATATCATATGGACAACGTCGCAACATTATTTTTATATCATTTAAAATATTAAACATTTTATATTTTAAATGCTAGTGTGTGCCCGGAAAAGGGTGTCACAGGTTCGAATCTCGAAATTTTCAAATAGCAGCATAGGTCATGTGACATCATTTTAAAGGTTTTTGAATGCTGAACAGTATGAATAGCAAATTTTGAAAATATCTTAAGTCTTGTCCCTATACCTGGGGTTTTTTTAACTTTTTTTATTTTTGGATTTTTTCTTAGGTTCTTTAGTACTTAAATTTACAAGTGTCAAATTTATTTCATTAGAAAGAGCACAATATAAGATTTCAAACAGTATGTCGTACGATCATAATTGCAATTTTTCTATCACTTACCCAACATTTTCAAATTCAAAAAAACTTTGTAGCCCTGTACAAAAAATTTTTAATGAGAAGATAGGTCATAAGGCATATCATATTAAAGGTCTTTAAAAATCAAACATTTTTCTAACTGACACTTTATTTCTATCTCTACAAGTTTACAACTTATTCGAAGAAAAAACCTGAATTTTAATGAAATTCAAGCCTTAATCTTAGTAATTATTAAAAAAAAAAATAACAGTTGATCAAATTCAGTTAAATAATGTATAATAACCTCCTCATGTACTAATAATATGTAATTTATAACTAATTACAATACAATCATAATTACAGAAGTCCATACTGACGATAGGTCTACAGAAATTTAGATTAGATTTATAAAAGTGTTTTTGTCTTTGTACAACCCTTAAAGCAGCTCATTAACATCGAAATGACGATAACATTGTGTTTCAATGTATGCAATCATTTTATTGTATTGCTAACTGTAGCTAGTTAGTTATTCGATGTGTTGTGTGTTTACATAAATTTGTTTGTAATTTCTGAGAATCTTGACTTTTTTGTTTAATTTAATAATTGCGAAGCTGTCATTGAGTGCCTTTAGAAGTGCAAGTTTTATATTTTTAGTTTTAAATGTTGTAGACCACTATTAGTCACTTGTGATACGTTAAGCACACTGATTTTGTTTGAAATTGAATCAAACCAGAGTCAGAAGAAATTCGGCGAATTGAGTTGTGAGGATTTTGTAAAGCAGCTGCTATCTGTAATCCCGGGACCCTTCTCACTCGTGACATGTCTTTAAATTTCTTTGGATTTATTATGGTGACGTTGCACTTGGCCAGTCTGTCTTCTGCTAATTTGGAATTGGAGACTTTGGAATAATTTCTCCAATTATGCTCACGCTCGGGATATCGCTCTTGTACAAGCGAGCGGCACCAGTTAAGTTCTGAAAACACTGTCCCAAAACCATAAGTACACCAAAACCTTCAGAATTCGTGAAATTAATTTTTAATAATATTTTAATAATTTTTATTAATGATTGATTTATTTGATAAGCAAATGTTAAACAAAAACAAATGGAATAGAATAGTGGTAGGCTGAACTTCTTTTAAAATATAAAATAGGCCTAATTCAGTACACAGTAGTCAATTATACATAATATCAGCTTTTATAAATTGAATATTAGATTAAATAATTTGTATATTAGTGGAAAAATACAGTGTAAACTGAAAGCCTGCTACACATTTTTCGATTATATAATCAAACTTAATACTATGACCGGCGAAGCAGGCGGGTACAGGTAGTGTTTTTATTAGGGATGGGTCGGTCCCTAAAGTCGGTTCTCGGTTCTATCGGTTATTGAAAAAAGAACCGGAACCAATGGGAAAATATCGATTCTGCAGTCCCGGTTCTAGAAAAACGTAAATAGGGAGATAGCTTTTATATCAGAAATGTTTCAGGTGTGAAAAGTTCTGATAAACAGAACAATCAAATGACATCCGGCCACAAGATAAATAATATATCTTTGTCAGAAAATATTCGCCCATAGTCTGGCCACTTTCTTATCAGCAGTGAAAAGAGATAGATAACATTAATGAATAGGAATCCACACGCAAAGGCAGTGAATTAAAACCATTCAATTTTTGTTCCAGAGTCCAGTCGTCCTTTACGCCTGAGCTACAACCTTGTTTACTGTATCTTAACCCTTTCTTATCACTTCCTGCCTGATAAAAAATACATTGTGGAAACATTCTTATTATCTTTTCAAAACTATATTCAAGAAGCCTTTGCCACAAATAAACAATTGGATGCCATATACTTAGATTTCTCCAAGGCATTCGACTCAGTGGACCACAATCTGCTTCTCAAAAAGTTCATTTCACAGGGTTTTGGCAACACTTTGATTCGTTGGCTTGCAAGTTATCTCTCTAATCCTCCATCATATGTCAGATTTGCATCATCTCTCTCCTCTGTATTCATCTCTACTTCAGGAGTCCACAAGGCTCATTACTTGGGCCTTTCTTTTTCTCCTTATTCATAAACGACCTTCCTAGAGACATCCCTAACCAAGGCACACTTTTATCTGCAGATGATGTTGAATCGTTCTCAATCATCTCTAAGGAGGAGGACTGTTCATTAATTCAGGAAAGCTTAGATGCGTTGAACGTTTGGTCTATGGAAAACAGGATGAAACTCAATGTGAACAAATGTCAGGTCATAACATTCCATCGTTGCCTGTCGCCAATAATATACAACCTTGGAGACGTTATTGCAAGAGTGACTGAAGTGAAGGACCTTGGTGTCATACTGACACCCTCATTGAATCCTGAACTGCACATAAATAACATCTGCAGAAGAGCAAATAGAACCCTTGGTTTCGTTTGTCGTTATTCAAAGCACATTAGAAGCACAACTGCTATGACGACACTATACTGTGCTTTGGTTCGTCAGATCTTAAGAGTATGGTTCTCTAACCTGGAGCCCACATCAGAATTATTTGTGTGAAGAACTTGAACGGATCCAACGTCTTTATTAGAATGGTGGATGTCAAGATTGGATTCTTATATCATCAAGTTCCAGTTCTGGGTTTGGCTCAAGAATTGGGGCTTCAATCTTTAGAAATGCGCAGGCTAATGGCTGACCTGGTCTTTCTTCGCAGACTACTGAATAACGAAGTGGATTGCCCTGACATCCTAAATTTAATTGCCTTGAAGGTTCCTTCTTCTATTCGTTTAGCTGAAATTGTTACAAGGCAGTATTACCAGACAAATTATGCAGCTAACAGCATCATGGCATGTCTCCAGAGAGAAGGCAACAAAGTATCTACGGCTATAGATTTCTTCAGAGAGGGCGAGATAACGTTCAGGCGTAAAGTGTCTTTGTTCCTACGAAGTGCCCCTGTACTTTTGGTGGTGCCTCTACCCCACATAGTCTACCCCTATGGTTATTTGATTTAATATTAGTGTCTAGTTTATATTGTTATTGTACTGTTAATTATTGTGTTATTCACATAAGAAAAAAATTGGCGATGTCCGTTGGAAATGAATAAAATAAAAAAAAATTCCATTCTGTTTACAACTCATCTAACATTCCGAAATTAATTATGCTTCTAGTTTTATTGTGTATTTTGAAAAATAAAAGGTTTTTATGATGAACTTAAGATATTAGAGTTTATTTATTTTTTTTATTATTACATGCAATGAAAAAAACAATGCATACAAAACCTAGGGAATTGGATTGAAAAATAAATTTTTAAGATTAATATTGTATCAAAACTAAACAAAATGAGTTTTAGCATTTTTACTATAAAATAGTTTAATTTTATTTTTATTATTATTTTTTTGTACAAAGTCTTAAATTGGGTTAATGTTTTAAATTTCATTGAATTAACATTTACTGACCCAAAATAGTTTATTATTTCTGAAATTTAAAACAAAATGTATACTGTAATTTCTAAAAACATTTATGGTATTATTGGCTGTATAGTTTTTTATGAATGAAAGTTGCATTTATATTTTCTTAATTCAGTACTATCACCGTTGAGAAAAGAACCAATAGTTAATAAAAATAGTTTTTTTCAATAATTAATAAAAGTAACTTTTTAATATTAATTATATTATTATTATTTGTTTTTGCTGTTTATTTTTGACATACTACAATTACATCAACCTCTTAAATTTAGTTGTAGTAATTTCAGTCAATTTTTGTGATTTGTTTTTGAATAAATTGTATGACTAAACCATTTATGAATAAAATTTAGATAGTTATATACACTAAAATGGCAGGTTATTTTTCAAATTTCTCTTGGTTTATAAGTTTTGTAATTTCCTACAGGTAAATTTCAATTGCATACTAATTTGAGAATTATGTTCCATTTAATTAAAATGAATACTTTTTAAATTTAAAGTAAATACTTTTTTGTGCAAAAAGTGTAAACAATCATACTCTGAGAATAAATAAAATGATACCAATTCTCTAGTTATTGGAAATATTGTATGTTATTTTATAGATTGTTAGGGTGTATTATACTTCATATTGGAGAAATCACCAAAATAATATGCACTGTTTTTACTGATTTACTGACTGGTTCCAAATAATTTGTCGATTCACTGGTGTAAATGTATTAGAAAAATTGTCTTAGACTTTCTCAAAAAGTACTCAGAACCGGGAACTGAGAACCGATTTCAATAAAGAATGGAACCGGAACCGAAAAAATGGAACCGACCCATCACTAGTTTTTATAAAATCAAAATTTTCTTTGATTTTAAAACTAAATCACTACAATTATTTACCTCACTCATTACTAAAACTTATTGATTTTAGATAATTATATACACGTTAACGATAATCTCACTACAAATTATGTAAGGAAAATTCAGCACTTTCCCAATTTGACACATCACCAAAGGACCAAAACAAAACAATCTTTGAAGCATTAAGGCAAAAGAAATAAGGTCGATAATAGCTTCCTACTAGTGGCAAATTCAACCGATAATAACCGAAAGGAGCTGAACGTACAACTGATTTGCCAGACACAGACATGAGTTGGCTTTAATAATGCAGGAGCTCTCAATGGTCATGACAAGGGTGGGAAAGGAGCGGAAGGTGGGTACTCCTCTGAAACAGATGTACTAATGACAGAATATATCACATAGTTTTAGCTACAGTGTTTTGCATCATTCTTTTGACAAATTATGGACAATTTGATATTTATAAAATGAAATTTTTAATTTATGTTCAAAATATATAGTTTTCAGTTTCAACAATTGTGTTTGGTCATCAACACATCTGTAGATGACCAAATGTCTTGTCACTGAGCTAAAGGTAACTTTCAGGTCATTTTGGATCTACTTGATTATTGGTTCTGGAATCCAAATTGTGAAGAAGTCTCATGGCTTCTTGTGCCTATTATTTATTCACAGAACTCTTAAAGATGTCTGTGCTTTTTAACATTTGTATGTTTTATGTTTTGTTTATATCATTTATGTAATGGACTTTGCTGTTATCCTATCTCTTTAACTAAAACTATTGAAATATTGATTATTCGTGCGATTGAAAAAAATTAAAGTAGAGTAGTCTTACTATGGATAGTATAATCCAAACAACACATGTGTAAAATCTGTTAAATTCAAACAACACATGTGTAAAATCTGTTAAATCCAAACAACACATGTGTGAAATCTGTTAAATCCAAACAACACATGTGTAAAATCTGTTAAATCCAAACAACACATGTGTGAAATCTGTTAAATCCAAACAACACATGTGTAAAATCTGTTAAATCCTAACAACACTGTGTAAAATCTGTTAAATCCAAACAACACATGTGTGGAATCTGTTAAATCCAAACAACACATGTGTGAAATCTGTTAAATCCAAACAACACATGTGTGAAATCTGTTAAATCCAAACAACACATGTGTGAAATCTGTTAAACCCAAACAACACATGTGTGAAATCTGTTAAATCCAAACAACACATGTGTAAAATCTGTTAAATCCAAACAACACATATGTAAAATCTGTTAAATCCAAATTTTTCAGCCAATTATGTATTTTTATCATTTATTCCAAAAATCAAATTAGTACCAAAGTACATAGTAGCTTTGAACTTGAAAATTTTTTGTCGTATGCCTTATTTATTTCATTTTTTGTTTTTTGTTTTTAGCTGTAGGACTGGTTTAATGACAAGTATTTGAGCATATTGGAATATATAATTATTTTTAATGTTTTAAATGCTTTGTAACATAATCTATTGGTGTTATTTTAAAATCTTTGCTGAAGTTTAGGTATAATTTTCACACAAAAAAAGAGTTGAAAGTGCTGACTCCAAAAAATTTAGTACGATTTCTATAATTATACTGATGTACTGCCTAATATCCATACAATTTTACAGTTTTGCAAATCATATCTTGCCAACATAGTACTTACATTCAGAAAATAGTGTTATTATTAATAAACTATGCATTTCCAGGCCAAGCATTGTGCAATCACTGCAGGGAGAACACTCACAGGGCTAAAATGTTTTCCACTCATGACATTGTTCACATGTCCAAATGCTCAAAGGAAGTTCACAGGAGAGTGAGTATTAATTAATCCATAACCCAATTAAACATGAAACAATGAGTAAGTAGTCAATAGTGAATCTAAAATATAAAGCTCTCACTACAAGCTATTCCTCCACTACAATAGTATTTTACTTTCCAATATTATAGCTGTGTTCAGTATTATGGAGAGACAGTTTAGGAGGGTTTGTTGATAAGATCAGGATTACTTTACCAATATAACAATTAAAGACATGCAATTTTTTTATTGGTCAAACCAGTGGCTGAGCGGTCTAAGGCGTCAGGACTTTTTGAACCTGTGTTAGATATAGCCTGGTTTGGATCCGGCCTAGACTGGAAGATTTATCAGTAATATTCACCTTGTACTGTACTGGTTTGCCCCCTTACTCTGTCTGAATAAGTTCCCTGCACTGATGAGTAGTCTATGAGGAATGGGCAGAGTAAGGTTAAGAAGGAAGAGGAGATCTTGCATGAAAACTCGCAGGTAAAGATAGCAAAGTTTTGCATGATAGTTTAGTACAATTTAAAAAAATCAACTTTAAAACATACCAATAACAGTGATTTAATTTACATTTACAGTAGTTGAATTAAGTTGTCACCATTTGTTGACAGTGTGCAATGCATGGTGAACAGTACATCATGTTTTCCATGTCTCAACGCAATATGTTGTGTGTCAACTGTTTCCGAGACACACCAGCTGAAGCTCGTTTACACTGTGTAGACATTGATACAGCATATACTCAGTGCTCGAAGAAACTAGAATCATCACTTTTGGTAAGAAATTAATTTATTTGGCAGTGAAAATTCACTATTTTCAATTTATAAATACATATAAATAAATTAAGGTAAAGATAATTATTATAAATTTTAATGATTAGATATTAAAATATTAAATACCATTGACTGAGAAGTTAATGGCAATAGTTTAATCCTGTATGAGATAACTGTTTGTGTTTAGACATATATCAGAGATAGCTAAGTGACGATGGGACAAACAACTGAAAATATTCATCGGATATTTCATCTGATGGCCATTTCATTCATTAAGTTTTTCATCTGGATGATTCATTTGCTTCATGGCTTCATGCCTCTAGTAGGTTATGAGATGAACAGATACAAAACATCTGCAACAAAATTTTTGATAGCTCATAGCAGGAAGATGATTCCTCCATTTGTGAATTACAAGTTTGTGCTTATTTATTCAACATTGAAGATATATGTAGCCTTTTCACTTAGTGCTAATTACTTAAAATAGTTAAAAGCATAATTTTACATTTACAGAACCAATTTTATTTATAAAATTTATACTTAAAAATAAATATGTTTCACAAAATTGGAAGCATCAGAATTAAAAAAATTAAAAAACTAATTGAAATCTGTTTAAGAAAATCCGCTGTTAGAAAATAAAATTAAAGATACATCTTGATTTTAAATATATTATTTACAAATTAATTATATAGAAAGGGAAGAGGATTAGACAGCGAAACATCGGTAATGAAAACCTCTGTGAGGCAGCCAAGGAGTGGAGAGTGAGAACAGATTAAATCATCTGTTCGGGTTGGAACAGATGAATCCTCCATTGCTCTTGTGAGTATGAAACAGGTGAATTCTCCGTTCCTGGCTTTCCTCATAATCGACGAGTAGTGGAGGTTTCATCCATCTGATAGTTGGTATGAGTCATCGGATGAATCGGTTGTGAAGCAACAACTGGCGGAATTTGTATTTTTCATCCAATGTTTCCTATCTCTAATTAAGGAGGTGCTTTATACTATAAGTAAATATATATTAATTATTAGACTTATATGAACTACAAGTTATTAAAGCAGATTCACTACTACATAACTCCCCTATAAAATTAAAAAAAAACTCAGTAGCATGTGGTGTGGAAGACCAACACCAAGATGGCGGACACTCAACACATACTGTAAAGTGCTCCCGTTAAAAGTGATGTTTTTTAGTGTATAAGCCAACAAAAATATACTAAACTACTCACCAGGACAACACACAACTGTAAGTCTCATATAATTTTAAGGAAACAAGAGGATTTGCAACCTCAGAACAAGATTACCACTAGAACAATACTGCCAAGCTGGCTCATCACGAACTGGACTCTATATCAATCTGAGAAGTTATAGCATAAGACATTATACACTTGACAAATAACTATTAAATAGCAAGAAAACAACAATCTTAAATAAATCTTTTTAAGAAGCAAATAATCTTTGTTAACTTCTCACAAAACTTCTTATCCAGATAACTAATACAACGTCACAAGTGCTGATGTCACAATTATGACATCATTATCACTGCTGTGTATACAAGTGTTAAACAACTGAGTGCAGTCGCCTGCTCACAAGTGTGCCAGACCATTGACCTTGAGAATCCGGTGTCAGCACTACTCAGCACAGAGACCTGGTTGTACTGTGACATACCACAACTGTAACCCTTTCTCCTTCAATTACAAATTTAAGGAACCAATCATAAATTTGTTTTGACATAGTGAAATAAGACCTTTAATATTTCAAATAATTTTAATATTGAATTTTTATTGGAAAAGAACTTACAATTTCTTTCAAATGACAATTATATTTAACAACTAACCTATTATGACCATCAGGAGACTGCCAAACCTGATTATATAAAAACAGCCCCATTCTACACGTCTGACTACCTCTTATGACCATCAGGAGTCTGCCAAACCTGATTTTATAAAAACAGTCCCATTTTATACGTCTGACTACCTCTTGTGACCATCAGGAGTCTGCCAAACCTGATTTTATAAAAACAGTCCCATTTTATACGTCTGACTACCTCCTGTGACCATCAGGAGTCTGCCAAACCTGATTTTATAAAAACAGTCCCATTTTACACGTCTGACTACCTCTTGTGACCATCAGGAGTCTGCCAAACCTGATTTTATAAAAACAGTCCCATTTTATACGTCTGACCACCTCTTGTGACCATCAGGAGTCTGCCAAACCTGATTTTATAAAAACAGTCCCATTTTATACGTCTGATTACCTATTGTGACCACCAGGAGACTACCAAACCTGATCTTATAAAACAGCCCCTTTTTACAAGCCTAACTACTCTCCAATAGATCCCTAAAATGGCATCAAAAAACTGCACTTTATATGATGTGGGCGTTATGGTATTCGCCAAAATAAAATACCTTCCTTACTGGCCAGCAGTTATACAAGATATTTTAACTGATGACAAAACCACCAAATACAATGTCACATTCTTTGGGGACAATACGACTGCCCTAATCAAACAAAGTGATATGTGTCTTTATGAAGAATATAAATCAACTCATGGGAAGCCAAAAACGGACAATTTCAAAAATAAAATGTTTAATAAGGCCCTTGAAGAAGCGGAGCAAGCTTTTAAAACCTCTTATCCAAGTAAACCTCTAATACAAAATGAAGATCCCAACCACAAAAAAAGCGATTCTCCAAATACATCTATAAAACATCTTGAAGAGAGCTTAACAGAAGAAAGTCTGTTAGAAAACGCAGAAAATGACGAAGAAAAACTCAAGTTGGCTGCCAAAATTGGAACAGCACTACTGGAGGAGAACGAACTACTCAAGAGACAGCATTTTGAACTGGAATCGAAACTGACAGCTGCTGAGGAAAAGGCAGAAATCCTAGAAACAGAAAAAGAAACATATGCCTTAAAAATCGAAGACCTCCTACACCAAATAGAAGAATTACATAATAATTCAAAGAAGGAAAAACAAATACACTCAGAAATTCAACGTATGTTTGAAGAAAATGACAGAAAACAAAATCAAATAATAAACGAACATCTACTTAAAATCAATGACTTAGAGAAAAACATAAATGCTTTAAAAGAAAACCTAAAAAGCCATGCAACACCAGATAAAGAATCTCTAAGCTATACAAACTCGGAAACTCAAAATGGCCAAAATAAACAAAACACTAATATGACTCTGATTGACAACACAGCATTTTTTATTGAGCTAGCAGAAGTTAAATCGAAACAACACCTTCTGGAAGAAGACATTAAAACCTTAAAAACTGAAGTAGCTGAAAGTAAATCACGTTCAGCAACCAAATCAAATTGCAATATATCACGCTGCAACTCTTCAAAAAGCTCCCCCAAATCCAATACTAAAAAATGGAAAACATCCCAACCTCTGAACAAGAATAAATCTTCTGAAAACAACAGGAAAAATCATTTCAGCATCTCACTGCAAATGGTCAAAAGTAAGTCAGGACAAAACCCCCCAAGCAAAACAGAAAACACAAGTAAAATAACTCCCATTCCCAGTTCAGAAAAATCACCAGGACCTAAAGCTAAACAACCTCCAAAAACACCACCTATGTACGCAAAAGTAAGACCTGAAGACCAAAGCGTGGACGAGTTTATTGAGAAGAACATTGAATTCTACCTCAAAATTATGGACAAACAAAGTCGTAGTCTCCCTATTAACAACTCCACAGTTTCCCTCCCTCCTGCTGTATTACCTCAACTCTTGCCGTCATGCACCCCACCATCTCTGTCCTCCATACAAGAGCTGCAGATTGACACACTTAAGCATGCCAGAAAAGAAGAAAACTCAGAAGAATTAGCCAAAGAAGGAAACAGCCAACCATCATCAGAAACAAAAACATCATTCTCTTTTTTTAGGAACCAAACCTGTCCACAACAAAGCAATATAGAAGGAAAACCTCTGTCCATTGTACAAACAAAAAAAGACAAAAGAAGGTGCTATCAAAAAAATAAACCTTTAACTATATTGCACCAGAACATCAGGGGATTAACAAAAAAAGTGGACAGAGTCAGCCACCTTCTCAGCGACATAAACCCCAGCATAGTAATACTAAGCGAGCATGGACTAAGTCAGGAAAAGTTATCATGCACTAAAATCTCCGGCTACTCCCTAATAACCGATTTCAGTAGACTAGATCATAAGCTAGGTGGTGTAGCAATCTATGCAAAAGACGAAATCACTGATATTGAAGCCATTGACATTTCTAAATACTGTCAAGAACTTGTGTGTGAAGTGGCAATGATAAGAATTAAAACCCAAAACACCTATGTTGTAGGAGTATATAGACCTCCCGGAGAAAACATCAGACCCGCCATTGACATCATCTCAAACATACTGGAAGACCAACAAGTACACAACAAATCTACAATCTTAATTGGTGACATCAACATAGACCGTCTAAAACCAGACATAAAAAACACTATCTTCGAGGATGAGATGACAACATACAACATGAAAAGACTGCCTCTACCAGCAACTCGAATAACACATGAATCAGCCACCTCCATTGACTGTATATGTTCAAACATATCAGAAGCCGACTTACATGCTGAAGTAATACAGGCCGGAATGTCTGACCATACAGCACAGCTTTGTAAGCTAATTATGAAAATGGAAACTAAAAACACACAAAGTATAATTACAAGAAAACTATCGGAAGACAATATGAATACACTGAAATCTCTCCTGGGAAACAAAAACTGGAATGATGTACACCACGCCCATTGTGTAGAAGAGGCTTACAATAACTTTATCAGAATCCTACAAACTAGCCTGGACATAGCCTGTCCTTTGAGAAAAAAAAGTCTTAAAAGCAACAAAAAAGAAATGTTTTATGATCATGAAGCTAAAACTCTAAAAGATACTTATATCAGAGCCCTAAACAAATATGAAATGACTGGAGATAGAGAAGATAAAGAAATTATGGTCTCTCATAAAAAGAACTATGACATGAAGTTGAGAAATTCGAAACAAACTTTAACAGCTAGGTATATTGAGAATGCAGACAACAAGTCCAAAGCCCTATGGCACATCATAAACTCTGAAAGAAAAGGAAGGCAAGAAAATAAATTTGATGTAGCTATAAAAATGAATAATGAAATTTCAAATGACCCAAATAAAGTTGCGGACTACTTCAACAAATTCTTTGCAGACATCGCAGAAAAAACACTGGAGCAAAACCAAAGCTCCATTAGAAAAGAACCAAACACACCAGTCTACTCACAAACATCATACCCAGATTTATTTTTAATACCTACATCAAACACAGAAGTAAAAAATACTATCCGCTCCCTCAAATCAAAGAGTTCTTGTGGCATTGATGAATTTTCACCCAGATTAGTAAAACACTGTGCAGATGAGCTCATTGAGCCCTTAGTCAGCATAACAAACAAATCCTTCCAGTCTGGTGAATTTCCATCTGAATTAAAAAGAAGTAAAGTCTACCCTAAGTACAAAAAGGGTTTAGCAACCGAGATAGAAAACTACAGACCAATTTCACTTATATCTACATTCTCAAAAGTTATAGAAAAAATAGCATTAACTAGACTCATGAACCACCTCACCATTCACAACCTGATCACAGAAAATCAACATGGATTCCTGAAGGGAAAATCAACAACATCAGCTGTCATCAAGCTAATTGAATTCATTATTGATCAGATAGATAAAGAACACTTTGTCACAGCAATCTTCCTCGATTTCAGCAAGGCGTTCGACTGTCTGGGTCACCAACTTCTGTCCAACAAATTAGAAAATCTGGGAATAAGAGGCCTAGCAAAAAAATGGTTCCTAAGCTACTTAACTGGACGGACTCAAGTAGTAGAACTTAAACAGACAAACAACAAGCAACTGAAAACTTATAAGTCCACCCCACTGCCTATAACACGAGGAGTACCACAGGGCTCTGTCCTTGGACCGGTACTATTCATTTTACTTACCAATGACTTTCCCTCTTACATCCAAGACTACAATGCTATACCAGTAATGTACGCTGACGACACTACATTGATGATAGGAAACAGTTCAGCACATGGCCTACAGCAAGATACCAACACAGCACTAAACAAAACATTACAGTACTGCTTATTAAACGATCTTGTAGTCAACCAATCCAAAACCACACAAGTGCACTTCAGTACAAAAAAAGTTGAAGTCCCTGCTACACCTAATGTTGTTCAAGAACCTTACACAAAATTCTTGGGACTAATCGTAGACAAAGACCTCTCCTGGAATATACATACTGATCAGGTATGTAAAAAAATCAGTACTGGAGTCTACGCAGTGCGTCGAATAAAGTGGATCAGTGGTCTTGACACGGCCAAAATCGCCTACTTCGCTCTAGTGGAGTCTCACATACGGTATGGCTTATCGGTGTGGGGAGGAACTTCAGCCACTAACTTAAACCGTATCCTTGTTTTGCAGAAAAAGGCTATAAGAACACTCGCAGAACTCAAACCACAGCAGTCATGTCGACAGTCATTTAAATCACTTGGTATAATGACTGTAATAACTTTATACATTCTGGAGGTTATACTGCATGTAGACAAGCTGTCCCCCCTCCGAGGAAGAGACATACACCAATACAACACTCGTCACGGCAATCGATACATCTTGCCAAAGCACCGAACCACCTTGTCAGAGAAGAGGCCATCATATGCTGGATGCAAACTACGCAACCTCCTACCACCACACATCCAAAACCTTACTGGGAAAAAACTAAAAGAAGAACTCAAGAAATGGCTTCTCGAAAGACCTGCATACTCTCTCAAGGAATTTATAGAAAACCCGAATGGTGAATGGACTGATGACAACTCTGACTTACTTTAACACTGCTAAAATGTTTATTTTTTTAACCTGTTACCATACATTTTATTGTACAACATTATTTTGGACTTTTTTAAACCTTATTTTAATTTATTTTCACAGTCTAGACATTTCAATCCATTTTAACAACCAAACATTTAAACAGACACTTTAATTTTTATAGATTTAAATATAAATTGTGACCTTTGTTTGCTTTACATTCAACTGAATTTTATTGTATATTAACTTTTAACAACTCACAAACAATTTTTACTTCCCCTTAACACTGCTTATTGTAATATATACTTTTTTAAGATTGACACATTTGCTGTACTTAATGTTTATGCAAATAAAGAGATTTGATTTGATTTGATTTGATATTGCCTTGTTTAGATCAGAGAAATTTATTTTGCAATGAAATATATTACTAATTATATCATCATTCACACATGCAACATAGGACTGAACTGAAACAGTTTTACAGACTCTTAATTAAGAAATATGGAACAACGCAGTTTTTTGGAACAGGAGAGGAGTTATGGAGACCCTCCTGGAATAAATTTTTATGGATCATGGCTTAACTCATTGCGGATCTATATAATTAGATGCACGCGCCCCAGCGGATACGACTTAATTTGCGCATTAGCAGAAAAGTAACAGCATGCTGTAATAAAACTGCAGGTAATTGCTTAGATCTAACAGTGGCTTGATGGGGTATCAGTGATATAGCTGTGGCAACAAGTGGCAAGCCAGTTTATAGGGTGGTGGGGACGATGTCGGAGTCATAATCTAAATATTGCAGTTCAGGCAAAGATATTACAACATGTGAGTCATCAAATAGACTAGACTTGGTGACAACAATGGCCTCCTCTCAGTCCTCTGTGTCTGTTTCACCAACCTCAATGTCACTTGCAATATCGGTTCACCGACTTGGACAGAAATGCACTATATCTAAACTAATTACAGTATTATACTACTGAATAACAAATAAACTGCTTCTTCAACTTAAACATACTACTGCGATCTGGTGGATATTAATGAAAGGTTTTATAAACGAACCCCTTTTTTAAAAATATTTGATGATGAATGGTTGATGATTAGAGATGCTTACGAAACCTAGTAGAGTTTATTGTAACTATTTGGAAGTAAAAGCAGATCGCTTATGCGAGCTGATCTTATCATTGTGCCACTAGGCCCAGACACTGCATGCGTGCTGAGCTCGTTAGTGATCCGCAATGGGTTAAAGCTGAAATTTGTATTGTGTTTTAGAATCTAGTGAATGGTATAGTTATTTTAAAACAGAAATAAAACACATTATCATGAAGGAAAAACTATAAATGTAATTGTATTTACGATTACTATAAAAATGTGTTATTGAAAATATCAAAGAAGTATCCTTATGTATAAATGTAAAGCCATTTTTTTTTTTTTTTTATCATTACTGCTTTCTTAATTTTTAGCCAATTTCAATGTTTGAGGTGTCAACAAATTTACCCCTATAAGTTGTTCATAAAATATTGATGTTAATGAGAGTAAGTGTTCAGTAAAAATTTTGTTGGATTATAATTATATTCAGTTATTCCCTAACTTCATTATTCCTTAATTTCAAAAATTGTTTTGTCATTTCTTTTGTTTTATCATTTTATATAATCGATTAAAGAAATAAAATAACTCCATTAGATTGCCAATGAAACTTAAAGGCAAATGAGGCACGGATGTACAGTCAGTTGCAAATTAAATCAGGCTTGAAAATGTTCCCTAAGATACATAAATTCCCAAAGTTTCATGACGCTCAAATGAATATTTTAGTAATGCATAAAAAATAAACATATACAAATTTATCAGTGAATTGAAATTAATGAGAGATTAATATAAATAATTAAAAAATTGAATTTACAGTATAGTATGTCAATTTTAGTAAAGTGGCAAATACGGTTGCATGCCACGCAGCTTACCTGGACTTGATTCCTATTGTGATTATTAGATTTTGTGCTCTGGTGGTTTGGAAATAATGGGGTTTGAAGCCGTTGGTTCAGCAGGTTTACTAACTAAAAATGGTTCTAACTCTGCAGGCGAGGGAACTGTGTTTTAAATAGCCATTTCTTGATATTAGTAGCCATACAATATTTTTTCATTATTTAGACCAAAAAATAAATTATGAAACTTTGTTAAGAAGTTTTGTTAAAAGCTCTTTTGAAAATGTTTGTGTTAAAAACAGAATATTCTATATTTGGTTTAGACTGAATATTTTAGAAACTGTAATGACAGTAAAAATTGATTGTGAGAGATTACCAAAATAAGGGCACATCATAACACGTTAACTGCCATGCCCGATTTCGGTAATGTGGCCCAGGATGCCAAACCCAATATAATGCTTTAACTTGTTTAAATAGCCACCAATAGATATAATTATAGATAAAAAATAAGATTTTATTGAATTAAGGGTATATATTATGCATTTTAGGCCGTGGACGATCGGACCGACACGTTTATATTTCATCTCGAACTTCACAAAAAATATGTGTGTCGGTCCGATTGGGCAACGTCTACAATGGATAATAATTTTGGTTTTGTTTGGTTGGTAATAGGGAATTCCCGCTCTTTTCATGACTCATGTTGCCGGCTCTTTCAGAACTAATGATTCCAGCGCTGTCATACGTCTTCATAGCGGCCAGCTGATGAAACATTTATTCGCGCGCTTTTTACAGCTGATGAAACATTTATTTGCGCGCTTTTTACGTAGCTAACCTTTAGTGTTCTCTCGTGAATAAGAAGTGACCTATTTAGTCCACTGTAGTGATTATAATTTCTTTATCCTATATGTTTATTATTATTTCGTTTCTATTGTTTTTGTACATATTGCAAATATAACCATAATACTTTACCTAAATTGAAATAAATTTATTATTTATTATCTAAATAACATAAATAAAAATATTTTAAAAAATAGAAAAATGGGTTATTAGTGTTTGTAATCAATATTTAGGTTTGTAGTTTATTTATATTAAATGAAATAGCTAATTATTCTTGCATCAAATTTGCTTAAAATAACCGTCAGTCCGATTGGACCGACGAAATCATTAAATTTTCTGCTAAGATTCGTAGACGTTTTCATAATGTTATAATCAAAATATCTTGTTGTAATATGTTCCTTTATATAGTTTGTAATCTAGTAATTCATTGTAGCATAACTGTAGTCCGCTAGAGTGCGTCAGCTGTATAATCTAGAGCAAAACCTAAAGCTATTCCGTGACTGGCTCGTCGGTCCACTCGGACCGACGCACTCCCCCTACGGGACTTACTGTATCAGTCCGATCGGACTGACATGGCAGCTAACGTGTTAATTATCTCACTTGAATAGGATTAAGTTTGCAACACCAATCAATACACATAAGAGCCTTCAATAAAAATCGTAGGGTTAGTACTTGTTGAGATATTTTTATCTTGAACTGCAATTAAAAAGTTCAGTTTTAATTATTTCTCAATCATTATAGTAATGTTTTATGACAAATTTACAGTATAGCTTTAAAGTAAATATAACATTATTTAAAAAATATTTATAAGTAAATAAACACTCAATTTTAGGCTGTGAGAGACATTCAGACTTCAGTGCATGAAGGTGTAATGTCATATCGCAATCTTTTAGAAGAATTACAGCGGAACACTGATGCTGAAAAGATGACAATCCATTCATTTTGTCAAGGAATGCAAGAGGCGATAAACAAAACACAAGCATCAATGGTATTAGAAGTTCAGAGGTAAAGTAAAAAGGCATACTTATTAGATTTCATGAAGTACTGTAATTATTCATGAATAATTATTTGGATTTGCTGTAAGTTTTTCAAGTTTCCTGAATAATTTCATTGCTCTAAATAGTATAAAGCGAAATAATTATTCATATCGTTTTGGCGTCTGCTCTCTGATTCTGAGTATGAAGTCTAGAATATAGGAAAGAAACTTTATTTAACTGCTGTCAATAACAAAACAAATTTAAACATGACTTTTGCAAGTTTAGTATTATAAGAACGTTGAGTTTATTCTCCGTCATCCACTCTAATGGAACTGTATGTCAATGATTGCTTCAAGAATCAATTTGACTGAAGAATTGAAGCAATCATTGACGTACAGTTCCATTAGAGTGGATGACGGAGAATAAACTCAACGTTCTCAAACTTACTCCACTACTAAGATCTTCGGACTAACAACTAGTCCATCTCGATTTAGTATTATCTTAAGTAGACTATGTGTTTATTTTTTAGTGTTTTGTATTGTTAGTTTTTCGATAGTTTGGCATTTTGTTTATGTATTGAATTTTGTTTCTGGTAGATTGCACAATCTAACCTACACTTTGTATGGTAGGTTTCACTTCATTTCTTAAAATATATATGAGGTTTAAATTGATAAACTGGTGTATTAATTTCCTAACGAATACTTGCAATGAAATATTTTGGCACAGCTGGTTGTGTCATGAGACGTACTCGTGATAACTCAAGCACAGTGGAGGATGCACTGGACACAGCTTCCAGTGTTTAATACCACCATACGCATACAGGTAGGTGCAATACTACTGTAGGTTTACCGTATATGTATGAGTGGGTGATCCAAATCATCTCCAACATAAATTTATGGGTTGGGTGGGTGGGTCATCACCACAGTATGTATGTAGCTAACGGCTCATGTAATATGACTAACAAACCCTCCATGATAAAAATTGCAAACTTTAAATAAACAAATTTTAGGTTAGTTTAAAGGGCACTATGTAAGAAATTAGTATAATAGGAGAGATAGGGAATCAGCAGACTTACCTAAGATGATAAGCTCACTAACACATTACAATAGTAAACATAGAAATACACATCATAAGACACAAATTTTCAACACCACTTACAAACAGTTTGAAAATACTTATTCAGTGTCACTGGCACTTTCCTCAGGTGGATAGAGAGACTGACTTAGCTTCAACTTAGATAACTACTTTTGGTTTGAGGTTGGTTTTGTGCCTGAGCTGAACGGATTTGGTTTTTGATAAAGTTAGCAGGGTAACCTCTCTTTTGGAAGGCACTGACAAGCTGGTTGTTGTATTTATCAAGGTTTCTAAGAGAGGAAATTATTCGTTTACCTTGGTTGGCCACCCTACATGTATGAGTGGGTGGGTCAATACCACAGTATGTGTATGGGTGGGCGGATGGATCAATATCACCATACATGTAATACGTTGGCGGGTGGGTCAAAACCACTGTACATGTAATGCAGTCCACTGGGTTCTGTATAACTTACTATTCCTGCCAAAATTTAAAACGATGGCTTCTTAACTTTTGGGCGATCAAACCTTGCATCCTCAAGCCTTCAGAACTAAAGCTAGTACAAATGAAATTTACATTCTTAATAATGCATCTTATCAGTATTTCTAGGGTAGGGATTGTTTGGTATTTTTCAAGTGACAGCTAGTATAGTGAAGGTATTGTTATTTATTGGTAGGTTTGATGTAAAGATCAGTTTGAAGGACACCATTCTCCAAACAAATTTCAACATTAAGGAAGAGGACACATGTCTCGTCAGGTTAGAATAGAATGGCGAAGTCTAAGTTGTATCTAAAAAAGCGAAACAAAATTAAGTTATAATTCAGTATAGTTTGGGTAGGATGCTAGAAGATAACTGAATAAAATGATTTTCATATTTATTCTGTCCTTCTGGGGTATGTATTTTATTATTCCATAATACGTGTTTTAACCATGTATGGTATTTTGAATTTTATACAGGCTGGTATTGAGCCTTTAAAATATGGTTGTTAATCTGATCACATGTATAATAAGACCTATACTACCAGAGTAAGCAGTATTTTATTTATTTTGTTGTAGGCAATTTGAAGGCAAGGAGCGCATGTTCAAGACCAGCTTGCTGTCCCTAAGTACAGTGTTGCCAATACTTCAGATACACCTGCTCCTCTGTCAGAGCTTTATGTCAGCTGCCAACAAGTTCCAGTTCCTTGACCTTGCCTATCCAATGATGGATCGGCTTGCTTCTGTTTCTCAACTGTCTCAACCCTTGAGGTCAGTGATGTTTGCAACAATGTTACTTTGTCATAACATTAGTAATTTATAGATTGCCAAATAATTTTATTACTTTTATTTAAATTAAGTTTCAGTATTGAATATCTACAAAAAAATAATTATGTTATATACTTTCATGCCGTCTCATCGCGTAACTGACTTAATAACGAAGTCAGGCAAAACGTAACGGCTATAAACTTTAATTTGTTAATCTGGCAACTTTAATCCTGAATCAGTTGATATCTACATAGTATTCAATCATGTGCATTGATTTTCTCATACTAATGTTAAGTTTACAGGTAAAATAAAAGACATACTTACTATATTACATGAGTAATTATTACTATAGGAATTGTTATCAGTTGTTTGTATGGAGTGCAGTTTCCTAAATATCCCGCATAAATAGTACAAAGAAGACTTATTGTTTTGGGGCCTGCAATCCTATCTTAGAAGAAAATCTTAAATAAAGCAAAGAAATGTAATCTAACACATGATATTGTGTGTAACAAAACAACTGATTCATGTCATTTATAATTTTAGCTTTATCTAAACTCTTTGGGAGCGTATGGCGGTTATATATGCAAACCTTTTTCTCCTAGCAAGTAGTGTGCTTATAAAGTGTCCAAAATAAATTGCGATTAATACCTAAAAATGTCTTGCATTTTCCTGATGTCATGTGAAGGTTAGCAAATAATAAAGACTGATTTAACTTTCGGAGGGATAATATAATGGTAGATTATGCTTATGTGATTGCTCAGTAGCTTAACCCTATGGTATCGACCTACCCACCCACCCATACACGTACAGTGGTATCGACCCACCCACCCACCCATACAAGTACAGTGGTATCGACTGTACAAACACATGCTGTTGTTTGAAATTTATTCGTTAGCATTGGATTGTTGATGATGAGTAGATAATATTTGGAGATTTCCAATGCTTCAAGTGTTGTATGGAACAAACACAACATTTTGACAGGTATAACAAACTCCTGTCGTCTTCAGGTGTACAGTACTTACTAACTTAGCGTACATCTAAAACTAAATTTTTTGAATAACCTCTTCTATTTTCTGTAGATTTTTTTTCATTCATTTTGTATCTCATTGAATATTTATTTGGTCTATTTAATACCTTGCTCTGTGTTTTGTAGAACAATTCATAATTTGCATTTCTTTTGTATTTCATTTTGTCTATTATATTTTGTATAATTATGTTTTGTGTGATAGTTTTTTAAGAACGTTTCACTTTCATAACAGTAATCCGTAGTATCTAAGCATGCAGTGTTAAGTATTTTTCTGAATTAGTTTTGGGTTAAGGAGGAAAAAAGTAGTTTTAGATGTAGGGTAAGTTAGTAAGTACACCTGAAGACAACAGGAGTTTGTTATACCTGTTGAAACGTTGTGTTTGTTTCCTAAACACTTGAAGAATTGGAAATGTCCAAATATTATCTATGTATTATACACATGTTGTTTTTGGCTCAACAAGTGTTTGCCGGGAATACCTATTAAACGAAGGTTGAGTTAGTTTCATCCCTTGCCAAAAATTATTTTTGTCAAATACCAGCTCATTTAGCATATAATAGTTACTTTTGAAGCATAATATTATATGTTGGTAAAATATCTTAAAGTGACCCAACCAAGTTATACTGTATACACGCTTATATTAAAAATATAATTTAGCTTGCTAAGGGTTAAGTTTACTTTGTGTATCATTTGAGGTGTTTTGTATTATTAAGTTTTAATTAGATCATATATCGTTTTATGCAGTACGATCTAGTGAGTAATTGGGCATATAAATTTATTATCATTCTCATAAAAAAAAAATAGTAATGCAGCAAGTATTTAGAGAATGATGATTGTCACATTTGCTTACCATCTTAGCGCTTACAATCTGTAGTTCAACATTGTAATATAAATGTAGAAAATATTATTTTGTACATAAGTTAATCACAGTTGCAGATATCCTTCAATCTGAGTTAGTTCAACTGAGACTAGGTAATAACTTCATTAAATATTATTTTTGTATTAAGAATTATTTTTTGTGTTAAACTTATATTGATTTGCTAATCAGTTTATATTACTTAATATATGTTCAGCAACAATCAAAAATGATATAAAACAGCACCATTTTAAGATTTTATTTATTCCTCACATTTAGAACCACTTTCAGGCTTGGGTCCGGACTTAAACTTTTCTTGAACGAGAATAACTTATACTCGCACACTCAAGTAATTATTGAATATTGTTCCATTCACATCATTTAAAGCGTGATTAATAGTTTATCAACATCTATGAACTTGTATACATTATTTTTCCAGGCCAGTCCAAACCAGCCAGATTCGTACAAACTACCGATCAGAGTTCGCTCACAGCCTGGAGCCCTGGATAGGTAAACTAGCAGTCAGCCATCAACGGTCTGTCCCTGACGCTCCTGGAAACATAGGTAAAAGTATTTGAGGCTAATGGTTTCACAGAAAACAAACTTTGGAAGCTGCTAATGTTAGTTGTCAAAAGTTATCTACGAGTGAAACAGTCCCTTCAAAAAAATTAAGTACAGTTGTGGCAATATACCTGACATATTTAAAGACTTAATAAAATCAAAACACATTTTAGACATGAAAATTGCTTATTCATATTTTGAGAATAAGTAAATTATTAGTTTATTTCCAATTTTAGTTTAAAAAAATAACATTTACACATTAACAAATGTTATTACACTGTATATTTAAAATAACTTTACATTACAAAGACTTATTTTTAAGGTGTTTATGCCTATCATAGATAAAACCAGTTCTTATGAATTACTGAAATTAAAAATAAAATGTATGAGCTTTTGAATGGTAAGATGCCAATTTTGTTTCTATAATTTGTGTTTCTATATTTTGCCTTAAAATGACTCAGTTATTTTTTGTTGCACCAGTATAGTATTAAAAAAATAAATGAACAAAATAACAAACTATTTTAAATGCCCATTTAAAGAAACTTCAACTGCACAATAAAATGGACATTTTAAAACTACTCATATTTTATAATATTATATTTGTCATTTATTGTTTTTAAATAAAACGCAAGGCAACATATCGGGCAAAGAGCAAGCAAACTCTTTATCTTAGAATAAAACTAAGATTATAACTAGTGTAGTCCCCCTACAGATAAAATACTCCCTTGACAAAGAATCACCTAAAACAGATTTACCTAGCATAAACAAGAAGAAGGAAAATATTAAACTTGCAAATACCTGAAGTGTATAGTTTGAGCCTTCACCTGCTTCAGAAGTACTGCAGTAAATACACCCTATGTTCTTAGATTTACTTCAGATTTTATATATTGAATACTATGTTGGGTTAAATTCAATATTACATATTAGTGAAATGTTTTATTATTTGTATATACTGTGACATAGTGAGTATTGTTACAAAACTAGTTGCAGCTTCTGTGAAATAACACAGTTACGCTGAATGTTAGGATGGCAACCTTGAAATATTAGGTAAGACTGAGTTCTATCAACACAACCAATACTGGTGGCTGTATTGAATTTTATAAAAAAAACTGGTTTGAATTCAATTATAAGCTATAGTAGTGCTATGCTGCTATGGATACTGGGTTGTTAATAACTAGTTTCTTTAGTGGTCTATCTCAGTTAGTAACCAGACTACACAGGCCACATACATTCATCCTGCACCTAGTATTTCATAATTATAAGCTATAGTAGAGCTATGCTGCTATGGATACTGGGTTGTTAATAACTAGTTTCTTTAGTGGGTCTATCTCAGTTAGTAACCAGACTACACAGGCCACATACATTCATCCTGCACCTAGTATTTCATAATGATAAGCTATAGTAGTGCTATGCTGCTATGGATACTGGGTTGTTAATAACTAGTTTCTTTAGTGGGTCTATCTCAGTTAGTAATCAGACTACACAGGCCACATACATTCATCCTGCACCTAGTATTTCATAATTATAAGCTATAGTAGAGCTATGCTGCTATGGATACTGGGTTGTTAATAACTAGTTTCTTTAGTGGGTCTATCTCAGTTAGTAACCAGACTACACAGGCCACATACATTCATGCACCTAGTATTTCATAATTATAAGCTATAGTAGTGCTATGCTGCTATGGATACTGGGTTGTTAATAACTAGTTTCTTTAGTGGGTCTATCTCAGTTAGTAACCAGACTACACAGGCCACATACATTCATCCTGCACCTAGTATTTCATAATTATAAGCTATAGTAGTGCTATGCTGCTATGGATACTGGGTTGTTAATAACTAGTTTCTTTAGTGGGTCTATCTCAGTTAGTAACCAGACTACACAGGCCACATACATTCATCCTGCACCTAGTATTTCATAATTATAAGCTATAGTAGTGCTATGCTGCTATGGATACTGGGTTGTTAATAACTAGTTTCTTTAGTGGGTCTATCTCAGTTAGTAACCAGACTACACAGGCCACATACATTCATCCTGCACCTAGTATTTCATAATTATAAGCTATAGTAGTGCTATGCTGCTATGGATACTGGGTTGTTAATAACTAGTTTCTTTAGTGGGTCTATCTCAGTTAGTAACCAGACTACACAGGCCACATACATTCATCCTGCACCTAGTATTTCATAATTTTAAGCTATAGTAGTGCTATGCTGCTATGGATACTGGGTTGTTAATAACTAGTTTCTTTAGTGGGTCTATCTCAGTTAGTAACCAGACTACACAGGCCACATACATTCATCCTGCACCTAGTATTTCATAATTTTAAGCTACAGTAGTGCTATGCTGCTATGGATACTGGGTTGTTAATAACTAGTTTCTTTAGTGGGTCTATCTCAGTTAGTAACCAGACTACACAGGCCACATACATTCATCCTGCACCTAGTATTTCATAATTATAAGCTATAGTAGTGCTATGCTGCTATGGATACTGGGTTGTTAATAACTAGTTTCTTTAGTGGGTCTATCTCAGTTAGTAATCAGACTACACAGGCCACATACATTCATCCTGCACCTAGTATTTCATAATTATAAGCTATAGTAGAGCTATGCTGCTATGGATACTGGGTTGTTAATAACTAGTTTCTTTAGTGGGTCTATCTCAGTTAGTAACCAGACTACACAGGCCACATACATTCATCCTGCACCTAGTATTTCATAATTATAAGCTATAGTAGTGCTATGCTGTTATGGATACTGGGTTGTTAATAACTAGTTTCTTTAGTGGGTCTATCTCAGTTAGTAATCAGACTACACAGGCCACATACATTCATCCTGCACCTAGTATTTCATAATTATAAGCTATAGTAGTGCTATGCTGCTATGGATACTGGGTTGTTAATAACTAGTTTCTTTAGTGGGTCTATCTCAGTTAGTAACCAGACTACACAGGCCACATACATTCATGCACCTAGTATTTCATAATTATAAGCTATAGTAGTGCTATGCTGCTATGGATACTGGGTTTTTAATAACTAGTTTCTTTAGTGGGTCTATCTCAGTTAGTAACCAGACTACACAGGCCACATACATTCATCCTGCACCTAGTATTTCATAATTATAAGCTATAGTAGTGCTATGCTGTTATGGATACTGGGTTGTTAATAACTAGTTTCTTTAGTGGGTCTATCTCAGTTAGTAACCAGACTACACAGGCCACATACATTCATCCTGCACCTAGTATTTCATAATTATAAGCTATAGTAGTGCTATGCTGCTATGGATACTGGGTTTTTAATAACTAGTTTCTTTAGTGGGTCTATCTCAGTTAGTAACCAGACTACACAGGCCACATACATTCATCCTGCACCTAGTATTTCATAATTATAAGCTATAGTAGTGCTATGCTGCTATGGATACTGGGTTGTTAATAACTAGTTTCTTTAGTGGGTCTATCTCAGTTAGTAACCAGACTACCCAGGCCACATACATTCATCCTGCACCTAGTATTTCGTAATTTGTATTTGAATTTTCATAAGTTCTGAGCCTCTAGTACATTAGAACTAGGTTGTTCAATAGAAAGGGGAACAATATCCTGTATCATAACTCTTTGAAGTTGATGTTCATTGTTTTATCAGTACAACCTGGAGGGGAAGTGCCTTCTGCTGCAACGACTACGACCAATTTACACCCAGCACCCAGCCGCAAGCAACACTCTGCTCTCAAAGCAAAGGCTCTTGAAGGGGAGGGTCCTTTTTCGAATCACTGCAGAAGTTTTGATACACAAATGAAGGTGAATTATTAATTTTGTATTTTAAGCAAAATTCAAATAATTAGGTAATATTCATTAGGGTATCTCAGTATTTACGCATTAAAACATCTTACTTTAAAAGCAAAGCTTCTCAAAGGTACTGTTCAAATAATTTCTCAAGTCAAATAATTACGTAATTTTTATAAGGAGACCGTTTGGTTTCATATTATTAAATAAATAAACACGGGAATTATATTACATCAACCAAATTGTCAAAAACAATGATATGTTTGTTTACAAGGATTAGATGAAGATCAAGTCTTAATTATTGTTAACTTTTACTATTCTTTAACTCCACAGGCAATCCGTTCAGTAATTGAACAGCAGACTGAAGAACTCAATTGTATAGTGTAAATATGTGCTATCTATAGACATACTGATTACGGATGTAAATCAGCATCTTAGATAGATTTTATCGCAATTCAAATTATTAGATATTAAATTTATTCAAATATACAAAATCAGTTGATGTATTCATATTTCATATATATTCATAATAATAAACATATTGAAGTGGCTTTTACCAAAATATCTCAATTCGATTTCAATACAGCCAGTTTTTTCTATGAGGAAGTTACCAAACTACTTAAACTTAAGTTAATAAATATGTTTGATACATTTTAAACAGTGTAGAAGTTTTTACTAAGTACATCTCAATTATGCTGTAGGAGTTGGGAGTAAAACTAAACAATGTGCGTGAGAGACTGTGTGAGCTGCAGAGAGATGTGACAGTATTACGTCGAGCTGCCACTCCGCCACTGGCCAAACGTCACCTCAGCATAGCTCGCGACTGTGAACGGCTTGATGACACCTTGCAGCGTTATCATGTAGAGCTTGACAGGTTGCGCTCAGTCTTTGACACTCTTTGGCAAGAGCAGCTCTACAGGATACATGTAGAACAAGATATTTTCCGCAGTCAGGTAAGAGTTGAAACCAAATATTCAAACTCTTAGCTTCCCATTATGTTTTTATGTCCTCACATATTAAATTTAGAAACAATAAAATATGTATTACGTATAGAAAGAGTTAATTTATATTTTGACCATAAATTTAATACAGTAGTTATGTAGTTGAATTGTTAACAATCTTTTAGTGATATATGCAATGAAACAACTTAAACAATGTAAAAAATTGTTTATACATGCTGGAAAATAATAATTACCCAGTATTATTCCTTTAAATTCATAAGGGGAGCTAAAATCAAACATTGATTGGCACCTATCCTTGTTGGTTTGTTAGCATTCAAGTCTGAGTTATAACTCCTCAACTATCCACACAAATAATGGGGACAGTAAAATACCAATCATTACAGTAACATTATTCTTATCACAACAAGTAAGTCAACATTGTACGCTGTGCTAATATAGCACATTGCCAAACATATTATCTGCAAACTATCTAAATCGAAGGCAGTTGTTTTAAAATATTTTGAATTTGTTACCATATCATAATCCTTACTTCTACTTTACTTGATTTTTAATAAGTAAACATTGCACTGGATATGTTACAGTTTACAGTTGCTTTAATCTCACATTTTTGGCTGAAGATCCCAATTTCCTGATGCTTTAACCAAACAATACCAACTAATAGCCTAGCTAAATAGTTAAAAACTATACAATTTGGTTAAATGTTATAGTTGCTAATAAATGTCTGGTTAATTTGTGTTGGAGATGTCAGACATTGTAAACTTGAGGACGGAAGTGAAGCAGCTCGCTCATGTTGCTCAGCAGCTGGAGCCCTACATCAAATCTCTCTCACAGACTAACTTGGACGAAATGGCTAACCTACAGTCATTGATAGACCGCATCACTGATATGCAGCAAAGCACAGATTCTCAGTAAGTCTAAAGTTACAATTTTAAATTTTTTTTCTGGCATAATGGTGAATTAACTGTAAATTTAGTGTACTTGTGTTTGTCTATTTCATTTTGTTACATATTATTTTTAAGGAATCAGGTTAGTTGTATATTAAAGCCACTATAAATAAGTAACTTGGCCGAACACATAAATGGTTTTTATTTCATTGCTGGCATAATTACTTGCCCTTTGAATATTAATTAATATCTAACAATTATTGTTGAATCAAAACTATACAGTGTATGTTCTTACTGGAAATATTTACAAACTAGGGCATACCCCTGCATGCTTGGCGTGCCAACCCCATAACTCACTGTGCTTGTGACACCTCAGCCTTCGGCCTCAGGAGTGTCAATCAGTTAAGCAGCCGACATTTACAGTTGTTATGGTTGAAATGATTATTAAAGACATACATTATTTTATTCCTTTATTTTAAATGTTATCATATGTATAAGTTTTAAAAATATTTGAGGCAATCTTGAAATTATTGACCAAACTATCTCATGAGTATGTACAATTTATTTATTTTAAATAAGTAGTCAAAAAATTATTTATTTTAAAAATGTTCAACAAACATTGTCAATAGTATTATAATTTATTTTTAAGAAACAAATCAAATTAGAACAATCAAGGTATTCCGAGTCACATCTTCAAAATCTCTGGGTGATCGCAATTTTCTTCTTTTGCTTATCACAACAAATTTATTTGCTTTTAGTTTTATTTTGTTTGATTGGTTTACTCATTTTTATTTTATTTACAATTTTTAATGTTTAATGTTTTTGTTTCAGAAAGGTTCGTTAAAAGGACAAAGTCAAAGATTTGAGGCTGATGTGCATGATTATTTATAACATGTAAACATGGTAACTATCGTTTTAGTTTGTTTTGTTTTTCATTTGAGTTATATATAGACAGAACACTCAGTGAATTGATATCAAATAGATTTGCCATTAGCTCACAACCATTTATAAACTTGTGTTTTTTTTTATACAAACACACAAACGTAAACTAAATTATATTTCATATTTCCTCCTTCAGCAATCAATATTTAACAGAGTATTGTCATTTTACCGCTTAATAAAGATCTCCCATAACTTGAAGAAGTGCAAGTGACACTTATAATTGGTAATTTTGTGTTTTTGTTTTATCTGAATAGTAATTTGTTATAGTTTGCTTATTTTCTTTTACTCCCAACTAAATTCCTGGCAATATTTTTTTTACTTGGAACTATTAAGATAACTAAAGAGAGCCAACCATTATTGAGTATTTTAATCTTTTAAGGACAATGAAAATAGTAATCATAAAACAAAACACATTATTTATAATTATTTTAAAAGTGTGGCGAAAATTAATGATTTAAAATCAGTTTTCAGTTTAATTTATAGTATTTTTTATGATAAAGATCATCATCATCATCATCATCAATATCATCATCTTGCACAGTTTCCAAACAAAGTCTGAGTCTCTTTGGACCATACTTCTCGCCATCTAGTCTTGTCTTCCCATCATCTTTCAGTTTTCACTCTGGTCTAGTCCACTCCTCTTCTCTTAACACCCTCTTCCACTCCTTTCAACTTCCTTTCTCTTGGTCCTCCTCTCGGCCGCTTCCCTCCTACCTCTATTTTATGCATCTTCCTGGGAATCCTGTTCTCTTACATTCTCTGGAAGTCTTGACCAGTCTTGACATTATACCATCTCAGTCATATCTCTATATCTCTATCCTTTTAATGTCCTTGCATTGGCAAAGGCTCCTTTTTTAAAATTTCCTCATCCTATCACTTCTTATCACTCCTATTCTGCTTCGCAGAAATTTTATTTCACTCGTCTGTATTCTGCTTATATCTCTTTTTGTCATCACCAATGTTTCTGCTAATGATAAAGAGAAGGGTATAATATATTTGTAACTATTTTTAACTAAAAGATATATATAAATAATGTCAACACTTAGCAATCTTTTGTGATGTTTTTAATAATTAAGATCTATTTTTATAATTTTAATAATCAATTGTACAGAAGATTCTTTTCTGTACAACTGAAGATAGTCTTTCGAGACAGAAATCGATCTTGATTATTAAAAACATCATAAAAGATTGCTAAGTGTTGACTTTATTTATATATACATAAAATATAATAGCGTAATAAGGTAATTCTTCGTCTTTTATTGAATAGTAAATAAGGTTCAGATTGATGAATCACTACAGTTAAGTTGTACACCAAAACTACGTTAAGTAATAAGTTGGTGCCAACTGCCATGTCTTATCTACTCTGATATTAACTGTGTTGTTTCTCTTAATGTTTGCACATAGTGCATGATGTACCCACTCACTCTCCCAGCATACACAATATACTAAATGGAATATATTGGTTCCATATCATAACAATAACAATATCTAGTTATTGTTTTAATTATTTATTCACATTGTTTGTGTTTAGAATAATGTATATGGACTTTAATGAGGAAGGAGTTCATTGTTCCTTAGTTTTACTGAGATCACAGTTAGGCTAAAAAGTAGATTCAGATAATATTGATAATATCAACAGTCCAGTTTATCAGCCAGATTCTTCAGATGAAAATGGTAAACTATTTTTACATTTTAAATTATAGTAACTGCAGTAAAATGCAATTTAGTTAAACAACATTTTCGTTAATCTTCTTCTAATTTCAGGTTTTCCCCATAGCAACAACTGCATTCTAAAATGAATACTAAACACATTTGATACCTGTGTGGGTGGGTGGATGGTTCAGCACAATTGTACTTACGGGGGTGGGCGAATGGGTCAATATCTCTGCACGTGTAATCTTAAATTTCTCAATAATCATAAATTTAAATTTATTATAGCTGTAATACAATACAAATGGTATTAAGGTGATGTGGCCAGCATTAGGGACAACTGAATTCTGATAGATTGTAGCACTGTCGCTTTAACTGGAGCAGATGTAGGCTGGTGAATATGCTTACGTATTTTAAGGCTCCTCACTCTGTCTTCTCTCCACACCTTACTCCTACTGTCCCTTCCTTCATAAACTGTTCAAATTTGAACACTTGTCGGCCCGCCTGATTTGCTTGTTGCGTGTTGGTAATAGAAATCGTGTTCTGTTCATCCCCCTGTCCTATGACAAAGGATACATACAAGAGTAGACCCACCCATGGCAGTTGTGTTTGAGTCTTGTTGTGAGAGAGTCGAGTAAGGGGAAAACATAAGGCAGTTAGTGGGGGAGTTGGGCTGGGGCAGACCGTGTGTGTGACTGTCGCTGTGCATGCGAATGCGGGCAGTATTAGAATAAAGAAGGCTTACTGCCGTAAATACGTTTGGGGTGAATTCATCATCCAAACAATATAATTATAAATTTAATATTACAAAATAATAAAGTTAAATAAAATATGTTAGGTTGGTTATATTCATTTTATATATTTAATTTTAAAATTTGGGTTTAGTAAACCCAAACTGTTTCCAAGGTGAATTCACCCCAAGGTTGATAAAAATGACAAATTCAGTAGCCTCTAAGTACAAAAATAAGTGACATAAAATAAAAAAAATACGCTCTTTACATATTTAGAAGATATAGACGAATAAATAGTTGTATAAAAATTTTTAATTAAAATTCTAACAATTTTTGGCTGCAACACCTTAAAAAACCTCTTGAATCAAAATTTACTAGCCATGCACTTTACTTTACTATCAGAAAAACCATAAGTTAAAGGGATAATTGTGTAAATAAAATTTATGAAATACAGTAGAACCTCGATAGTTCGACACTCAATACTTCGACAGTCCTTATAGTTCGACACTGGTAATGATGACACTGTTGCAAAATTTTTGTCCATACATGTTGTGTGCAAGTTAGCCTGATGCAGATCAATGAGATAGCACCGTCAAAGTGAATAACAGTTAATATTACGAATATTTGGACATTTAGTTACTCTACATTTTAAGTACTCTACCCTCCATACTTTAATAACTACTATTGTAAGACCATACCAATTCAGTAAGACATTTATTGCTACAGAAATATATAGCTTGTTTTTACTTTTGTTAAATTGTTAACGATTCATAAAGAAAATACTCTACAATTTCTTTATAAAAATCATTTTTGTTTTATGTTTACCATACATTCCTTATAGTTCGACGTTTCGATACTTCGACACCCCGTAGTTCACAAAGTGTCGAACTTTCAAGATTTTACTGTATATTTGAAATGAATAACAAAACCTTCCAGCATTATTTCAACATTTTTTCCCCTTCTATTAACTCTAAAACCTCCTTATTTTAAGAAAAAAATTTGGAAATACGCATGTATTAGACAAAATATATAATATGTTTTTTAATGTAAGAGATACTCCCTTATTCTTGATTGATTTCAAGCCTTAATTGTTTTATTCCTGAATATTAGTTTATGTTATCATGCTTTAATTTCTCCAAATTAAGTTAATACTGTCTTAATAACCACATATAATCTATTTTTAATCTTACTTTTACAATTTTTAAAATTATTTATTCCCAACAACTAACAAGTGTTCAAGCCTAACTAGTTGCTTCAGTTTCAGATTGGACAATTTCATCAAAAACCAAGAACTCCGAGAACCTCCTCAGGTGGTCTCGCCAACTGCAGAAGAGTTGATGTTTCTGAAAGGTTAATTAATTTTTAATTTCACCTATAGATTGCATAGTTAATGTTGAAACAACCAAATATTATTGAGTAAAATCTTTATTGTTGCTCTAATAATGGAATTCTCGTGGCTAAGTTTTAACGTAACAGTGTTTTTTATACATATAGACATTATAGGGTTTGCAGGTGTTGCTTTTCTTCTTTATAAAAACTGTTTTGTGGGATTAGAAACTAAAAATAGGCTAATAATTTCGGTTTTAAAACATCTACCTAGTCCATCTATGAAAGTGAATGGTGGTCAAGTGAAGGGTTCTATTAAGGAAGGCGAGGTAGGGTTGTTAGCTGATGGATGTGTCAAATAGGGCTGATCAGCCTGGTGTTAGGAAGGCAAGTTGCAAGATCTAAAGAGCCTTCAATAAATAACATCATGAAAATATTAATCCTTACAAACATTTTATACACCAAGATGCATGATTGTGCTACTTAATAATGATATCCTACATTTTAGAAAAAACCTCATATAAGTTAGCTATAGCTAAGCCCCATCTTAGATTAATTTATTCCCACCCTACTCCTTTCAAAGAAAGATTATAAATGCAATTATGCTATAACAATTTATGGCTGGTAAAATTGAAGAAGACAGTGTAAAGGAAGGTCAGGGCGTCTCGAAGCTGGCAATGGTGTTCACATCCTTCTTGTCCGGTAGCAGACCTCCTTCACATGCCCCCCCCCCCCCAATCAGATATAATCATTGCCATAGTGGGCATTTCACCAGACTAGTTAGACTTAGTAAATTTTTGAGAATTTTGTCAAATTCACATGCTGGATTTAAATATATGTAAGTGAAAATATTTTTTTTAATTTTGAAAAGGAACCAAGCGGAATAGAAAAGAAATAGATCAAATATTACACATTAAAAATTGTTTAATTGAAAGAAAATGCAATAAGAACTTGTTGTAACTTATGATATATAACATTCTAGGTTGGGATAAATATGCTAAAAATAAAACATGAAGGAAAACGCATTTTGGTATGTCGTATTCGATGGAAACTTATTTTTAAAGGACAATTTAATTTAACACATTCACTCCCACATCTCTCTCAGTAAGGTTAATATGATTCAACAAGTAATTCTCATCTGAAACTGGTTTTAAAATTCAAAACACTCAATGAGAAAATAATATGCAAATTATAACAAAATAAAGCTGTTATATTTGTTAAAAATCTAAAAATATTGACACTTTTATGGCAATCCAAAAATTTTGTTAATTTTTGTGGTACACACTGTTGAAATGACTATTTTTTATGGTGGGCATATGGAATAGTAAAAGTTTAAACTCTAGAAATGAAGCAGTTTTATAGATAAATCACAAGTGCATTATTCATACAATTAATTATAATTTCTTACCGTACATAATGAAACTATCTAGTCTAAATCACAATTAATATAAAGTATTGTGATTTAGACTAGATAGTTTCATTATGTACGGTAAGAAATTATAATTAATTGTATGAATAATGCACTTGTGATTTATCTATAAAACTGCTTAATTTCTAGAGTTACTTTGATAACTTCTAGAGTTACTAATATAGTTACTTTGATTGGTAGACTATTTTTGAAAATCAAACTATTTTGAGTTTTATCATTTTTATATTTCGATTCGATTTCAATTTTTTCGAGATTTAAAAAAAACTTCACTTGCCAGTTCACGTGGGCTTGCAAGCCTGTGCGTGAACTTTATTCAACGAGTGAAGTACTGACCGTTGGCTCAGTGGGGATTCAAACCTTGGACCTTGCTCTCCGCAGTCTGAAGCCTTAACTACTGAGATACCATGCCAGCAATATATTTATCTCTTTACTGTAACTAATACTAGTTTGCCTATTTCTTTTTTATTTTATGAACAAATAAAAATTTATTTTGGTTTGCTAGAAAAATAAACATGTAATGGAAAATATGTAACATTTGTACAAAATTAAAAATCATGTAAACTGCACTAAACCCATACTAAAGAATGAAATCATTGGTAATAGATTATGCAGTTAAATCATTTGCAAATTGAAATAATTTTAGTTAACTTGATTCAGAAAAGTTAAAATTGTTTGCATAGTTTTTTTTTCAAAGGAAACAATCCAAACTTTTGCACTGTTTATTTTTAATTTAACGCTGTCATCAACTCTTTTAAATTATTTTAAAATTATTAACAGAAGTTTTTTAAATTAAAGTTTGTACATTTTGTTTTGGTTGCAATTGAACAGGCGAAGGTAGTAAGATGGAAGTGCCTGTGAGGGAGTCTGCTCGGATGCGCATGCACAATGCCAGCAACATCATGGACTCTCACTTGTACGGCCGTGGGCCTCCCGGCATGGAAGGCCGATCCAGGAACGTCATCAGTCAGCTTATTGAAAAGGTTCAGGTGATAAGTGTCACAAGTTACTTAATGTTTCATTAGAACACTGTCTTGCCTAATCAGTGATTATTCAAAATTACTTAGTCAACTACATTTCACATAAAAAAATTTACAAAATTCATAATATATGAATGTTGTAAGCTGAGCTAAAACTTGTCAACGCCTGTTGTCTTAACTCTACTGTATTATACATTGTTGGCAAGCTCTTCTGAGGTGTTTCATAAGCGTTTTTATTTTTTTTTAATTTTAGTGCTAAAGAATTTATTAAGTGTTACTATAAATATTGGTTTGTTCAGAAATACACAAGGAACATTCTGGGGTGTAAAACAAATAAGTAATAACTTTTTAAATAAAAGAAAGCTAATTTTGAAATGGAAATATTATAATTTTTTAAGAGGAGTCGTGCTATTTGAAATGAAATATAATTGTAATTTGAATATTACATTTCTGAGATATTCACCAATCTCAGATAATCACCGTAGTAAGCCAAGGTGATTTCATTAATGATATATGAAATCACCTTTATGAAATCAAACTTGTTACTTATAGTAGCAATAACAAAAATATATAAATAGTCTAATCCACTAATGATAGTCTTCAAAAATATAGCTAGCTTTATAAATAATATTAAATAGGTTTTATTTGTTTCTTGTCAAGTTTCTTTCTAATTTCTACTGTTTGCTGTATTTAAATTAATTGTATAATATCTAACTACAATTTTTAGGCAGGATATTAATACTATTCGATATTGTTCTTTTGTACTTATTAATATACACACAGTATTAAATTTAGGTTCGAACAAAAGAGGACAGAAAGAAATCGCCAGTCCAAGAAGAAATTCGTACACCTTTACAACGAGAACGCAGCAAATCTGAAGGAAGAAACAAAGAAAGCATCCATGGTAACTTTGCTACAAATACATTAATTGTTTCTTGTTATCTGTTGATTGTTTGGAGTTAACACTTATAAAGAATTGTCTGTAATTTTGACCAATTGAGTTTTTCATGAACTAATATAAACTTCTTAACCTTAACATCTGTCATTTATAATACCTCTATCTATCTATATCTAATCTATATACCACTATTCATTCTACAGACACATTTTCAAGCTGTTTTTCAATACTGTAGATGGATATCAACATTTATTGAGCAATAACTCTGTATTTCCCTTTACATTACTGGACTTCTTCATTTGTAATATATTTTGATGGCAGTTTATGAGTTTTTATGTTTAGTATAATTTAGTTTGTAAACATACACTTAGTATTATATCCATCTTGAAATTAAAAATCGTAGTAGAACACCAAAATGTCATCAGTTTGGAAATGTACATAACAATTTCAAAATTTCCTTCAATAATCGACGTGGACACTACTAGAGAAGTCTGGGGTGTCCATATTGGATGGTACTCAAGGTTCAGATGTTGTGTAGGGAAGAGAACTGAGTGTTAGCCTTGTCAGTTAGCTGACAATCAGACCCACACTACGTGGTTCGGATTCCACGTAAAGCTGCACGTCCCATAGTTGCCCTGGCTATTGGGCTATTAATAAATAGTCCTTTCTGAGCTAAGTCGAACTCAGATAGTAACAATGACTATACTCGTTCATCTACACTCATTCACCCCTCATATTCGCCAATATCTCTACGATCGACTTCTTAGAAATGAATAATAATTACTAAAAAAGATATTTTTTAATAGAATTAGTTATTAATTTAGTCGTACTTATTGATTAACGTTGTACTCAAGTGAAAATTTATTCATACTTAAACATTTAAAAATACAGTGAGGTAAGTAATGTAATTCAATATAATTGAATAAAATAAAAATATAATTGAAGCTATACATAACCCATGTTTCTTTTAATTCTATACAACATAGGTTTTTTTATAAGTGTTAACTACTAACTTGGTTTCAGCTGTGTCAAAAATCATTTCTGTAAAAATGTTATCTGGTTCTTATAAAAGATAGTAAAAATAGCCACAATGATCACAGTATTGTTATTTTGGTAACTATGCACTTTCTTGCCACCTCTGAAAATATGATTTCATGTTAATAAAGTGGTGAAAAATGAATTTATATCTCTTGAGGAGTTTGATTTCATCCGCGGAAAACTCGTTTTTTACCAAAAAATCGAAGAACTAGATTTTTATCTAATAATGAAAAAAACCAACTTTTTTTAAAATCATTATTTTTCGACAAATTTTTTTTTCATTTCTCGTGTTTTTTTTATGCTGAACACAAATTTATAACTGGTTTTGTAGTAAAATTATTTTTTCAGCTCAAAAAATGCATTTTTTACTGACATAACCAAACATAACCTAACTTATCCTAATTGTCTATTTTCTCAACAAAAATTCGTAATTTGCGTTAAATTCGAGTGTTTGGCCTCCGTGACGGCCTGCCGGCCGTCACTCCGGCGGCAATATAGGTGAATTCGGTTTTTGTGATTATAGTTGTTGTGTTATTTCTTTTTTGGCAGCATATATTTTATTACTATATTTTACATTGCTTAGGTTAACTCTTTTAGTGCCATCAGAATCTAGGATCTAGACAAAACATGTGAGGATCCTTGTGAGGGATGTTATGAATAAAATGTATCATGCTGTAATGTTTTTATTTGACTGGCTTCTATAAATATTGTTGCCTTCTAATAGCCTCAATGTATCATTTTTCAGCCTTTAATTTACCATTAACTGTGCATTTCTCACCTGTGAAATAATGAGATTTTTGTTTACATTATCTGTTATAGTAAAAAAAATCATAAAGATATCTTTAACCCGGGAGAGGTCGCGCCTGTTAGTCATACGTATTTGGTCGCGTGTATAGAAAAATTCTAACACTTGACGTTCTTTATTTAGGACACTTTACTGTAGTTAGTTTTTAAATATTTTTTTTGTTATATTTCAAATTACATTTATATTAATTAGTTTTCATCAAATAACAGTTTTTACATGTAATTAATAATTATATAAAAAGTACCAGGTATGAAAAACTAACAGTTACTTTGACAAGTTTTATTATTAAAAATCAAAATACAGTTTATAAATAAAAAATGACCTGATAATGAATGAATGAATAAATGAAAAGTGACCGAATAATTTTGGTCACTATCGTCGTCCTCTTCAATTCAACTCAAAAGTAAATTATCGTTATTATTTACAGCCATTTCTTACACTAAAAGATATACACACACATATATTACACTGAATAACACTAACACTACATAAAATATCACTATAAATACTATATTTACAATATTTAAATTTCAAAAATATAAACAAAAAAGAAACGAAAATGGTCGCGCCGTTAGAAAATTTCTAACACTCAGCTGAACGTATCCGGTCGCGTGTTAGAATTTCACTGAAAGACTAGAGCTTACTAAAAAAGATATTTTTTAATAGAATTAGTTATTAATTTAGTCGTACTTATTGATTAACGTTGTACTCAAGTGAAAATGTATTCATACTTAAACATTTAAAAATACAGTGAGGTAACATATAAGGATATATATACATCCTTACCTTTAACGGCCTCCCCCCACCCCTCCCTGCGATGAATCATCATGGAAATACCCCAGAAATGTGTCACATATAGTCGACTACAAATACATTGACACTCAATAGTCTTTGACAAGAAATAAAAAAAATCTTAACACAAGGACCTATTTTGTTAAAAAAAACTAACAGCGTGACCTCTCCCGGGTTAAATTTCATTCAGTTATTTGGAGTTATTTAAGTAGCACTTCTAGCTACATCCATAGGGGACATGTTACAGCACTAAAAGGAATTTAGTTTGGACATATCCAGCAATTTACTAAAATCATGTTGATAGGTGAAGATAATAATTTGATAGTGTATACAAATTTAAATGTTTTGTAAGCTATAGGAATTAACCAAAGAGATCTTCAGATGTGAACTGTCCCAACACTCACTATTTATAAAATACATAAAAAGTTAAAGAATCAAAATTGATCTTTGCATAATATCACTTGTACTATAGCTTAGAAGAAAAAACTGTATTACAAATATTTCCAATTTTGGAAATACGGTACTTTTAAGTTTAACTGCTTTAAATAAAATATAATTTTTCAAGAAGTATTTGAAAAGGAACACAATCAATTGTATTTTCCCCCTAAACTGTTACTAAATAACCAAAAAAACACATCCCCATAAATGGCAATTATGTCTCTAATACAGTTATAATAAATAACCTTTTGTAGGTATATAGAGAATTTATAAAAATAAACCTTGTCATTGAAATTATTTACATTTAGTTTATGCCTACCATAGTTAAAAATAATGTTAGTGACTACAATGACCACAAATATTTTTGTGGTGCTTTTACTTTATGTTGAAAACGACTGTATGTGTTGGAAAATGTAGCTTTTTATTTCCAGGTAAAGGAGAGCCATACCGAGTGAGCAGTGCAGGGCCAGCCACTGGAGGGGGCAAAGTGGCTTCCTTGTATCACACCATAAGCGGTAAAGTCCTGGGCTCTAGAGACAGTGGGTGTAACGAAGTTGGAGGCGGCATCCCCCCACCCCCTCCTGCGCGGAGGACTGAAGACTCCTCGCAGGTAAAATAGTATTTATTTGTTTAATAAATACAGTTTAATCACATAGTTACATCACTTAATATTATTATTTTTAACATTTTACCTGAACCAGCATGAATTGAATTATTTTCCAAAAACAACCAGAGATACAAAGAAGAACAATCGTAAACTCAGGTCATTGTTAAATAGACAGTAATCCTCATTAAATAAAACCTTTTAAAATGAACTTCGCTTAAACAGTCCTATCATCCAGGTTTGAAAAAATATGTTGCAGAAAACAAACACCAGATAGTTCCCTTAGATGGTGTTCAAAGTGTACTAAAAAAATACTTATGGATTTATCTAAGGCAGAACACTGGTTTTTGTTATTTCTTGTATATCAAAATAATATTAGTAAAATTCATTTAAGTAGTGGTTGCTTGTTCCTGTATGCAGATGACACTGCTTTAGTTTTCGAAGGATCAACGTGGAATGAGGCATACTAGTATGGTGCTCAGGGACTGCTAAACGTAAATAATGTGGCTAAGACTAAATGTTTGGTGGTTTCTCTGTGTGTATCTCAGGCGATCCAGGAGTTGTGTCTTCATGTCATCATTCGTTGGTTCAGACTATCAGAGAGATGTCGTTGAGCAGGGTGAAAACTACAAATACCTAGGTGTCAAATTTGACAGTAGGCTTAGCAGGATGGCACATGTTCAATACATTAACAATAAATTATGCAATTGCTTATACAGTACATGTTTTCTGTGTTGTATCAAGAATGAACATTGTATCAGTTAATAGTTATATATTATTCTTATGTTCAATCAATCTCACAGTTTGGTGTTTTACTTTGGAGTGGTACACCAAACTCAATTATTCATCCATTAGAAATAACACAAAAATGTATCATGAAATCATCTTTGCAAAAATCGGATTACTTTTTCACTAACATGTTGTTTTTTTTTTCGCTGCCTTAGAAGTCCGCTAGTCGTTCATAAAAGATTTACTTCTTTATAGCTTTAAAATACAATTTTATTACATACTAGAAAAATCTAATCATACATATACAACCACTGTATATGTGTTTTGTACATTTTAAGGGATCTCAGTGTGTCACAACTACTCAGTGTGTCACAAAAACTTTCATTAAAACAAATCCAAATTTTCTTATTCATATTCTGTATCAAAATATCCAGAAAAATTATGAATTTTAAGTGTTAGTTTTTACATATAAAAATAAATGGTAGATTGGCTTGTCAGTGTTGTTAGAAGCCTGCTCAATAATAATGTCTTCTATTCCACATAATGGTGCTGGGGATCAATTACTTGTTCTAATGCATTATTATGAGGCGTGTTTTTAAAGTAAGTACCGTTTTTAAATTACGCCGCCGCAGCGCTGCGGTTGCCATTTAGCCCATGCACACCGTGTAGCTACATTTGATGGGAAGCCACAGACGCCATTACGGAACCATCCGATCGAGTCTATATCTGTTTGCGTGATTTAAAAATAACTTCACCTATTTAGAATCCCGCCGACTGCAAAGTGCATGCTGTAATACGGTTTCTATGTGCTCAAGGCTTCAAATCAAAGCAGTTGACATTCATCGCCAAATCAGTGAAGTGTATGGTGAAAACATTATGAGTGATGGAATGGTTTGGAAATGGATTAGGGCCTTTAAAGATGGCCGTACAAACATTCATGATGAGGAACGAAGTGGGCGACCTTCAGTCATTACCGATGACTGATTCACTGATTCACAAAGTGGACTGTAAAGTGAAAGAGAACAGACGATTCACGATTTCGTCCTTAGCTGAAACGTTTCCTGCTGTCTCAAGAAGTGTTCTTTACAAAATTGTGTCTGAACGTTGAAATTATCGGAAACTGTGTTCACGCTGGGTGCCAAAAATATTGACTGATGAGCACAAAACCAAAAGATTGGGCAGTGCATTGAGTTTTCTCAAGCGATACAGTAACGAGGGGGATGATTTTTTAAACCATACTATCACATGCGATAAAACATGGCTAGCCTACGTTACACCGGAATCGAAGCAGCAATCAATGGAATGGCGGCATTCATCATCCCCTAGGAAAGTGAAATTCAAACAAACAATTTCTGCTCAGAAAATCATGTGCACTGTGTTTTGGGACAGAAAAGGTGTGTTGCTGGTCGATTTTTTGCCTCGATTTTATTTCCCCTCTTGTAAGGCTTATAAATTAGTTTGATGATTCTTTGTTACTTGTTTCTCTTATTTGCCCTTTTAGCGGTAGTATTAAGTACAGTTAAATGTTGTAACACTATAGTAAGTTTTGTTTTAAATATTTTTTATAAATGATGTAATGTTTTGTAATGTGTTCACTATTAATTCATTTACATTTACTGAAAACTTAATCTTAGAGTTTAATTTTTATACTTTAATTTTTATACTTTAATTTTTATAATTTAATTTTTATATAATATAATATTTAAGTTAGTCTTAAGTCTTTGAGAGACTGTAGAACACAGTCTCTGTGCACAGGTTATTTCCCATATGGGAACCTTTTACGTATAAAAATTGTACATTTTACTATTCTAATAAATGAAAAAAATGAATTCTAAACTTTTTCCTAATGTGGCAGAAAAAACATTAAACTTTCTTTAATCCAGCATCCTGTAGTCCAGTATGCTTATTGGAAAAGAAAAAGAGAAAAATATCGATCGACATAATGCTCAATATTTGATTTTTCTAAGTTGTTTTTCTGAGCCGAACATTGTATATTCCTATCAGCACTGCAAAGGCCTCGCCGGCCAGTGGTAATTTTTGTCCGACATTGTGTAGTATCATCAATCAAGTTCCGTTCTCCTACCGCTGTGGCATTGTTTACGTTACTTGTAAGTGTCAGCCATTTTGTTTTGCTAGTTTTTATTAATTTTTAGAGTCAGTAGTAGAGGGTTTACAGTAGTGTACAGATTTATTTATAGTACTTAAATCAAAATTAAAAAGACAAATTCTTGTATTTTTATTGTTTTGTTTTATATTTATGTAAGTTTGTAAAATAATGCTGGTAATAAATTGTATATTATTACATATCAGCTATTTGAAGAATAAAAACCATGTTTTACTGTAATGTTTCGTTTAATTCCATATTTTCACCCTATTTTATATACTCATCTTGGGATCCGACACGCTTCCGTTCCCGATGGTAATGGAGTAGAGGAAGTTTACTGCATGTCATTACATGAAGACTTTTGAAAATTTTGTTGAAGACTGTTAGATCTGAGACTGGCTAGCAGGAATTTCTATTTTTTTAAATTATTGTTACTTCAACAATTTTCAAAATACTTGGAAATTTCTTTCTGAAAACCTTCATTGATTGTGCTTGTAACAATATTTCTGTTACTTCACTTCACTTACATCACATCATATTTATAGCACATATTTTCCCTAGATAACATGAGCCATGTCTTCTCTGTCATAAACAATAGCAAGTGGGTCACTCAAAGTTTGTCAGAACTATAACAAATCCTGTTTAAAAGAGTCGTGGAGTTACAAATTCAGAGAGTTGGGATTGCTGACTTTATCCTTCCACTACATAATCAAGGTGGTTCTTTACTGTCAGTCCAAGTGCTTTTTGTTACAGGGCAGTAATATTCACTACTATAGAACAAGATGCAGGGACGACTCTTAATCTCAAAGACATAAAACAAAAGCATTTGAATAGTTTCCTTCACAGGTTGGTGATAAGTTAATCAACAGTATTCCTGATAAGGTATAAAGTTTCAAACACTTAAAAGCTCATATAAGCGTTTTTAGTTTAAAGCATTCTACTCTGTTGAGGAGTTCCTAGACAGTTGCTGGAAAATTGGTTTCTTAAATGATAAAAGTCTGAGTGGGAGAGCATGCATAGCTAGACTTCATGATGATGATGGATAATACAGACTTTTGAGAGTGATATTGTACTATCTATTTTATTTTATATAAAATAAATAAACATATATATATATATATATATATATATATATATATACATTATGACGTTTGCAAATTAATAGTTACATATTCTTTATCTGCAATAAAGAAATTGTAATTGAAATCTTATTTACAGCCCTAAGGTCTTACATGTTGCTAGACCAGTAATTTGGGAGGTATTTTAAAAGTATATAAAATGATAGTAACTGTACTTTTTTACATATTGGTCCTAAGCTCTCATTAATCATGTTGGTCACTAAATATGTTGAGGGATGGGATGGGAAGAGACAAATGAAATATCTATTAACTAAAAGATATTTTAATAGATGTCAACCTAATTGCTCATTAATCTTCTGTTTCAGTCCATGTCAGTTAATGTTGCTTCAAAGACAGATCACGCTATGGCGTTAAATAATATTCGTGAACACTTGGAAAATCATTTGAAACAAAAATTGAAACAGAGTAATCGCTGTGCAAGCAGAAGTCTTCTGTACCAAGGTAATTAATCTCAGATTTAAAAATTGGGGTATGTGGAGGCATACTTTTGCGAAAAGTATTTAAAGATTTCAGCGTGGCTTGGTCTGTCATAAAACTTAGTAAATGTGTGATTATTTAAAAATAAAATAATCAATATTTTATTTTTAATTTCACACATTGTGAAATAATTGCTCTATTCATAGTAAAATTAAATATTGTTGTGTGTGATATGGACAATATCTAAAAATATGGCAGATCTCAGATTATTCTGATATTTATATGATTGCCTGTACCCTAAATCATGTAAAAGAATAATTCAAGCATGAAACATTGTTCTTGTTCTAAAACATTTTATTTACAGAAATAGAGAAATATTGAGCAACTATTTAAAAACTTTGATTTAACATCTTGCATAACTGATAATTTTACAGAAAATAAATTGCTCAAACGGAAAATTAAGTTTAAATAAAATGCTTACTCTGCTTGATACCTCCTGTATTTTTAGATGAAAGGATGTACTGTGATTACAAATTTAATTCAATTTTATATTATTGTAAATTATATAAAAATAATGGATTCCTTTTTTTGACTGCTGCATAGTAAATAAGCAGAGGTGCGATATTTAAAGTATCATAATTCAAATCAATGGACAGCTGTAAATAATTATCTTATTCATTTCAGCATTCTAGGTTGCACACAATTATTCTCAAAATAATAGATAGCTATTCATAATACTAGTGCATTGTATGCTTTCAAATGACAGGAAAAATTTATCTCATTTTCACTATACTATATCTGTATCTTTTATATGCTTAGTCACTAACATATCATCTTTTCTATAACTGGCCTTTTTCTAAAATGTGTCATGATGGTTAGGCGGTGGAATGGAGGGAGGGGACGAGGATGAGGGACAGTATCAACGTATAGCTGATGCCACCAGTAGCCGGACGGGGGAGGCGAGCAGTTCAGTGATGACTCAAGCTATGGTACACCCTACACCAGCCTCACCCTCTCGCTCCCATCCTGTGTATCCCCACTCAGACACTGAAGATTCTGTCTTCTATCCAGACACTCCTAGTTCAGGGTAAGTTTACTTCTTACAGTTACTTATTTTGAAAAAAAGGAATAATTTCTGGAGTTCAGTTGTAAGATGAGACAAATAATTTCCTAGGAAGACTCTTCTTGAACACATAAGTTTTTTTGTAGCAGTTTTACTTGATTTATAACTTTTTAGATTAGCAACAGCCCTTTTAATCTACAGTACATAAAACGCCAAGCATGCTCGGAATCACGTTTTCCATTTCAGCTTGATAGGTCCTCTCATCCACCCAACGTAGACAACAGTAAAGTTACAACATTGATAGGACTCAACCCACATATGAATAACCTACCACATACAAAATAGACTCCACGTACAACAAGGGTTGTTCTGTCCACTTGACTACACATAATTAATGGGGTTCATTTCTCACTTCATTTTTTTAAATGTTTTACAAAATAATTACTTGACTAAGTAAAGAAATAGCTACATTTGTATTTTTTATGATATTGATTGCTCCATGGAGTGGTTTTACTGATTCATGATTCGTTCCCAGAAATATAGAAACAGTAGTCATTGTATTGGCAGGTCTAACTAGCAGTTTAGACTGTGGAATGCCTTGTAGGCAAACAACAAATAAGCCTAGTCCGAAGTAATGTGATAAACGGTTCCAGGCTAGTCTTAGTAGAAGAAGGGTTTTTTAGTGGGAAACCAAGAGAAGTGGGAAAACATCTCATTCCTTAATGATCTTTCAGCTATTCACATTATAAAAAATGCCTTTTGTTAAATTATTACTTGCTCTAAAAGTATCAAGCGTAAGGTAAATAAAATAAATTGCTTTTAAATTTTCATTAAGTTTTTCTGACAGTTTTTCACTATATTTCAGCTGTAATAAAGAACATACTAAATACTACTTTTAAATGTTATGTTAAATGTTCAAAATATTTTGTGGGATATTTTTAATTGGTAAAAGTGACACCTTAAAGCTGTTTTTAAAAAGATAAATTGTTGTGACAGTAACTAATGTTTCTTTTATTTGTATTCAGGTAAAACTGTGGTTAAAAGGATGATTTTAATTGCTGTAAAATACTTAATTGGCGTTTTGGAAATCTTGTAGGTGAGCCATTTTCATTTTACAGAAGGAGGTCATCTATGGACTTAATGGATCGTCGAAAGACTCTTGTTGTGGTTATTGGATCAGGAAAGAGTAAAGCTCGACTTATGCAAAAACAACGATCTTGGGAAACATTTCCTCCAAAGAAACGACAAGACATAAATTCATCAAAGTTTTGCCGTGATCCTGACTCCTTTAGAGGTGCTTTTGACTTGGCTGGTTTGAAAAAAGCTGATAGTTTCGAGGGTCATGAAGAAGCAGTGCGTACTCTAGTAGCTGCAGTGCAGGAAACTCGTACGCTTAGAAAGCCCAAATCACCAGCTCCATCTACACCTACTTCCATTTCAGGCCGACAGGTCTCAGAATAATATATATTGTTATTAGTTGTTATATTGTAGATACAATTTTAAATCAAAGAGCTTAATATAGATGAGATTACGAGTTTTATTTGTTAACATTTAAAAGCACGATTGGTGAGATGATTATCTCCATAAGTAGCACAGTAGTAGCTTGGTAGATTGTGATATATAAAGCTGTTCAAGAGTTTAAAATATGGTATTATGAGAATATATGTATATAATCTTGGAAAAATAGTAAAATTAAATAGTACCTTAAACAATGTTTTGTTGACCTGGACATTTATTGAGTCAGTTTTAATCCAAAGAATAGATTAGCTCAGTATCATTGAATTTTGTAATGAATACATTTTTATTAATAATTTTAACTCTTGGGTTTGGATGAATTTTTCTACGCAATTTTGTAGAGTCAGCATAGAAACAGGTATATATATTTTAGAATATTAATTTAAAGTTTGATTACTCTAACTTGTACATTACTTTTTATAGCCATTAGTTAAAAGCTTGCAGTGTATTCTTTGCTCAAAACAATAGAGAAGAATTAACTTCAATTAATCAGTGTTAATTGAATCGATAGTGACCAAAACCCATCTACAAACATTCAAGTTACAGTGTTGCGTTAACTCAGTAAATTAAAAGTAATTTTCTCAACTTTATGTAAAATTATTGTCAATCTCAAACATTTTGTTAATGTTAATCTTGCATACATAAATATATATGCTGCATACATAAAAATTGTATATGCTTTACTATTGTAAATGTTTGTAAATTTATGTGAAAAGACTGTCCTAAATCGTAACAAACATAAACTTGCAGGGTCAATATGTTCCAAAATGATTTGAAAATACAGTGCTGGTATACAATTTCTTATTGAGTGTTTCTATCAAGCTAGTGCAATCATTTTTATTAAATTTATTTTAGTACCTCCAAAATTAAATTTTTTCTCTTCATCAGGCCACAACATTAAATAAAGTTAGAAACAGCCCACCACCTCCCCACATTAAATTATATTATTTAAATCTGTAAACAATTACAGTACAGATTATCCGACCTTGCTTTATCCGGCAGTCCGTATCATCCGGTTCGGCAAGTAGATGTGTTGAAATCGGAAGGGTCTTTCAGTTTTCAAACGCAAATGCCGTACACGAGTGTTTCAGTTATGCATTTCGCAAATTGCAGGCGCTGTATTGACTAGTTACCCTCTCTCGACAAGTGGTCACTTGTTACTGCCTAATAATTTAATAATGTGCCTGAAGATCCGAGCTGGCAATGTTGTTTACTTTTGTTCAGTATGGTTGGCTGGAAGAGTCCATTTTGTGAGTAAAGGAAGTGGAACAGTTCATTTTACGTACACATTTATATTTACACATAATTTGCAGTTACATAACTGTACATATTTTTTTATTCAGTCGGAATTAAAATTAAATTTAAGTATAATATTTAATATTGAAGTAAACATATAATTTACATAACATTAACCTTAGAACTTTTGATAGCTTAGTTAAAACACAGTTGTATTTTTAAATATCTTTTGTATTGTATTCTAAAGCAGCGGCAAAGTTGTCAATCATGATAAACATGGTTTGTTTCATTACAATTGCTGCAGAGCGTGTTGCGTCACGTGCAATTGTAGGCTCCCGCTTACGTGTGCTGTTTGTTATCAGTTACTAAACATGATTCTGCAATAAAATCAAGTTATTTATGACTTATTTTTTATCCGGCTTTTATTCTATCCGGCTTCACCTTCGCTACATTAGGGTGGATAACCGAGGTTGTACTGTATTATTGTTGGCGTAAGGAATAATATAACGGTAAAAATAGTGATAGAGTTTTGTTATTTTTTATATATCTTAACTATAATTTTTATAATTACCGTTTTGTTTTGATTGTAACTTCAGTGTAGTTTATATTGGTCCTCTAACAAATGATTTTACTTAGCAAGGCCACCATCAGTGTAATAAATAATTATTCTGTTCTAATTCTATAAAAAATGTAGTTATTGTCAAAAAAACACATAATAAAATAGTAAATGACTAGTGTAGTAAGTATTAGACTAAAAATTAATTATAAATATCCCTCCTAAACTAAACCACCTATAATCGGGTACTATTTATTGACAGGACATTTATAACTTAATTAAATAAGCAAAGATTTAAATTAACCCGTCACTCTCTTTATAATAATGGACTGCTGAGTAAGAAATTGAGCATGAGCGTTTTAGTTTTTAAGAGTTTGGACAAAGTGAATTGATATCAAGCAATTTAATCTTTTACAGAAGAAAAAATATAATTTGAAAGTTATAAATTTATATATTTCTCTATTTTTAGACAGTCCATAGTAGACTTTTTCGTCACATTGTTCACAAAATATTAGATTGTAACCTAAAATGACATTATACATAGTTTTAGTACACAATTATCAAAGAAGCAATTTTGCTGTTTTGTCGATGCCACAGAAATGAACATTCCATGTTTGAGAATTTGTGAGGTTTTTATTGGGCTGTCACCATAGTTAGAATGAATAACAAATTAATAACATTTCAGGCTCTGCAATCTGAACCATTAATTGGGTAACCTAATCTGACATGCATTGTGTAGATGATTATACAGTTCCAAGATTCTAAAAATTCTAAAATTAACAGTCCAATAACCACTTAGAGCAAAATCAAGAGGTTATTACAGCCAAGACTAAACCCATAAAAGTAGCGTGTACATACTGCAACAGGCTTATAAGAAGAACAGTTTTATCTGTTAAAATATGTTTGTTATAATTTTAAGTGCTTACTGAAAATTAACTGATTTTTGTCCCATACTTGCCATGAGTTTCTTGAGATATCATTGTTGTTAGTTGGATAAGTCCCTACTTACCATCTTGACCCTATTTGATTTCTCTAAAGCTTTCGACTGCGTTTACTATCCCCTTCTTTATATAAAAATGCTCTCTGGTGGTTTTTCTGATGGTTGTATTGAATGGGTCAGGTCGTACTTGACGGACCGTCGGCAGTGTGTAAAGGCAGACAACAGAAAATCTGACTGGGAACTGGTGACTAGAGGTGTGCCCCAGGGTTCTGTGCTTGGGCCACTCTTATTCTTACTCTACATTAACGATGTCACTACTGTTATCAATTTCTGCAAATTTCACTTATAAGCTGATGACCTACAAATATATACTCACTTCACTCTGAAAGACTTGCCTACTGCCGTAACTAACATTAACTGTGATATCCAGTCTATCACAAATTGGGCTGTCAAGCATGGCTTAAAGCTCAATGAGGCCAAAACCCAAACAATATTGTTGGGCTCTACTAGACTCACTTCTAACATTGACCTGACAAATATACCAAAACTCAAACTTAACAATACAGAATTACCGTTTTGTGACAAAGTTAAAAACCTAGGACTTATTATGAATAAAAACTTGAACTGGACTGATCAAGTAGCTGTAATGTGTAATAGAGTTTTTGCTGCTATACACACTTTGAAAAGATTTGCCATGTTTTTCCCTCTCAATGTCAAGGTGTTGTTAGTAAAGACTCTAGTTTTCACTCACTTTAATTATTGTGATACTGTAATCAATGACATGTCTGTTGAGCTCGCGGAAAGATTACAGCGTGCCCAAAACTACTGTATCAGATTTATTTTCAACCTGAGGCGAAGGGATCATGTTACTCCATTTTTCTACCAATTATCCATCTTAAAGTTAAACAATCTTCGACAATTCCATATCCTGATATTGTTGCACAGTATTCTTCAAAACCAAATTCCTAATTATCTGTCAGAGCAGTAAGTTTAAATATAATGTTTCACATTTTTTGACTTTATATGTTTTACTTTGTACATTGCAATTTCTATTTTGTATTTCCTTGTAAATTGTTATTTATATTTGAAAATATCTTATTATGTATGATGAGGTTAAGTGGTAGAGAGGGTATTTTTTTAACTTCGCCTCTTGAATATAAATAAAGACGTTTTTCATTTCATTTCATTTCATTTGTCTAAACCATTTGTATTAAATTCAATCTCCTCTTTACTATAGCTTTAGGTTCGATTCATCAGACTCAAATCACAGAAGAGACTGAAATACCGTCATTAGTTTACTTGTCATACTAACAAAAATTGCTGTTTGCCAGAAACTCATAACTCCTTTGGGTCATACTGTAATTCATTTTAAAATAAAAATTGTGAATTATTGGATTTAACTAAGGGTGTGCGGCGCTGAAAATATTTTTCAATTTGATGCAACTACGTGACCAAAGAATTTTGATTCAATGCACACAGACAGAATTCAAGGTTTTAGTTTTAGAAGCGGTAGAATAACAATATAAGTTATAATATAGGTACTATGCTAGTACAAAGAAAGATAGTTTAAAACTCAAATTTACTGTGATCATACAAAAAGTATTAGCCAGTTAATATTATATTGTTTGACATTTTTAGCTATTTGATTGCTTAATATTCATATATATATATATATAAAAAGAACTACACTTAGCAATTTAGATTTAGACATTATTTAGATTTATCTAGATTTAGACATTTAGACATTATCCATTTTGCACCTAAAAGTAAAAAACTAGATGCCATTGAAAAATTTTACATATACAAAAACACAAAAGAAAACCCATCATTATTACTCAACGATCAAATAAAATTTCACTCAAATATTATGTTTGATTCTATCATGAAGATACAAAATTATAAAATTTAACAAGATCTACAACTTATCCATCTACATTTTTATTTAAATTTTTATAATATCAGCTGTTAAATTAATTATTCTAAAGATATATTTATAACCCTATTTGTTTTCTATGTTAAACTGATGATGGTCTTTCGAGACCGAAATCGATTTTAAACATTAAAAAATCAAGAAAAGATTGCTAAGTGTAGTTCTTTTTATATATATATATATATATAATATTATATGTATGAAATAGGAAAATAAAAATGAACTGTGTATAAAAGTAGTATGTAAATTAAAAATAGGATTAGTAATGTAAGATGTAGGGATTCACAAAATACAGTAAAGCACAATAAATCACAATTATTTTAAAATAGCAGTCCAGAGCTTAATATGTTTATTAAACATCAAGCAAAAAGAAGGAAGAATATAGGAAACGCTGAAGGACTTCTCAACCTAAGTTGAGGTGGCCGAGGTTCTAATGACCTAACCGTCGTCCCTCCCCCTGTTGTAAACAAAATAGTCAAGGATGCATGCAAAGGCTCGTTAAAATGTGAACTTTTAGTATTTGAAAATTTGATTTAAATTATTTAAATCAATAGAATGTAATCGATTTTGTTATATGTTTCAGTTGTTGGCCCAAATTATTATCGGACAAAATTAAGAGTTTTTTATCAATAAATTTCACTTGATATGCCCAACAGTATTTGTTTCATGTTGTTTACAGAAACTCTTAATATTGTCTGATTAATTTGGGACAGAAACTGAAACGTATTAAATAATCGATTAAGTTAATTGATTATAATAATTTTTAATTACATTTTCAAATACTAAAAGTTCAAACTTTAACTAGCGTGTGCATGCAAGCTTGACTAACTTGTTTATGACAGAGGGAGGGATGACGGTCAGGGCATTAGACCTTCGGCTACCTCAACTTAAGTTGAGAAGCCCTTTAGTATAAAGGAAGTCAATGGCACCGCGTTAATTTCATAACATTTAAATACCAAAAGCTGTACAGAGTTAATAGTTTGTCTGGCTGGACTGGAGCCAGTCAGTGTTACTATGATCACACATCTTTCTATTACATATAAGTATCTATAAGATAGGTTTAGAGGAAGTTTTAAAGGTTGAATAATTGCCTACACCTCTGAAACTTCTGGTGCTAATCCAAAGATAACATTTATATATATATTCCTGATCAAGACCATAATGTTCATTATGATTTTTAGTTCCATTTTGAGCAAAGAAAACACATAAAAATGTTTTGTTTAGTATATATTTTGATCAAACTTTGAGTTAACCTCTGTGAATAATATGTCTCAAAATGCTCAAATTACATAATTTGTGTGATACATTTTCAAGATGGTATTACGTAGTTTGTTCAATTATTCTGCAAAAGCTTGTAAAATTGTATCATTTGCATTGCTACCAGTTTGATGTAGTGTTTTAACAATATTGTTATTGCTCAGACTACATCTAATAATAGTGTCGGTTGATATTATATCGCCTGTCTCATCAATTAATTGATCACATCAATAATGATTTCAAGAGTTGGGAAGATCAAATAAGCAGATTTCACCCATTAAATACCAATGAACGGCCTTCTTTTCCAATGTAATAAAGTAATACTTTGAATTTAAAAAATGTTAACTAAACATTTTCTTGTTTGTACACTGGTATTTAACACAGGGTGTTCAAAAAGTCTGGTGACAACATAATACTGTTTTAACCAGTACAGATTAAACATTTAAACTTGACACATCAATCCTACACAAAAAATTAACTTTTTGAAGGAACTATCAATTTTTAATTACATCAGTGGGACGCCCTACAAAGAGGCAGACGAACATTTTATATTAGGGCATGGGTCAAATTGCTCATCAAATTAAAAGATCTTTATTAGGAAAACATAGTGACACAGAGCCGGCCTCAATATGTCGTTCATATACCAAATGGTAGCAGTTTCAATTTACAACCTTAAGCTTGATTAAAAATTTCTTAGTTAAATGAATTGATTTCAAAATTCATTATTTATCGTTGTGCTATTACTATACATAAATAGTGTAAAATAGACATAAGTACAAACTTATTTATTCATTTACAATATTTATAAATTTGATTAATTTCTTAATAAAACCATTTTTAGCATCTGGCTAAAATCGATAATGTATAAAACAAATACCATTTTGCAAACTTGTAAATCACTCAAAATTAATTAACTACCGTACTATTTAAAGGTTTTAAGCCTTTGGTGATTGCATACGTAATATTAGAAACTTAGGATTATTTAACGTATTATTTAATTCAAAGTACTCAATAAATGAATAAAATAATACATTTACTTTTAAATACTTGCAACTTGCTTTCTAGTGTAATAACTTTTGGTAAGAAAAAAATGTATTGCCTTTTAAATTAGCTTTCTCTCAAAAAAAAGGTTATTATTATTATTACTGTTGTATTGAGCAGTAGCTTGTAAAACATTGATACTGTACTTAAAAATCTCTTTTTTAAGCAAATACTAACTGTTTATATCAGGGGGATGGTCCCCAAGGAGTAAAAAATATATTTAAGTCAGGTTGTACATCAAATTAAAGGTCCTTTAACTCAATGACACAAATCCGTCTTGAAAGGGTCTACCCTACATAATAGAGCAGTAGTTGAAATGTATAAAATGAAGTTGATCGAAAAATACCTTGGGTACTATCACTCTTTCTATGGGAGAACCCACTCTGGATGTAAGAGCGGTTTTCCAAACGAGGTGTGACTTTTACCTCCATTGGGAACTTTCTACCAGAAATATTACACCAGTTCTTTTAATTAGCACAATTTTTTACATTTGAAGTACTGAAATTTTAATTTAGGATGAACCTTTTAGGCTCCCACTTGTGGGATTCTGTTCTACTAATAAAGAACCTTAATTTGATTGATGCATCACTTGACCTATTCTCTCTCTAAAATATTTTGTTGACTCCTCAGGGACCATTTCAATGATCATACAGACAATTGATATTTACTTTAAAAAGATAGATCTTTAGGCACAGTACAAGATTAAATGTAACAGCATTATTCTTCAATGGTTCAACTAACTACCAAATTTTTATCAAGCTTTGGTTTGTAAATATAAACTGCCGCAATTTTTAAAGGAACAACATTATGAGGTTGGCTGTGTGGCGTTGTGTTTTTCTAATGAAGATCTTTAATTTGATAAGTTTTCAATTTTCTAATTTAAGATTTTCTTCTGATTCCTTGTCGGTCATCCCACTGATGCGATAAAAATGTATAGTTGTCTAAAAAAGTTAAATTTCTGGTATAATATTAATTTGTTAAGTTTAAATACTTAATCTGTAATAGTTGGAAAAATATTATCTTGTTACCAAACTTTTTGTACACATTGTGTACTTTTTTTTGGGTATCTTGTGCATAGCGTCATATCATTGTAATAATAATAAATGAATCAGTGTTCTTAAATATTACAGTGTATGTGCGAGACAAAAAAATATTTCTTGTAATGGACTTGGAGTTGTTGTGGTGGATGTTGATCTGTTGTGGTAGATGGTATGAGTTTATATTAAGTTTTGGTTTTATCCACTCAAATAGACATAGTAAGTTTATTTTTACTACAACCTATGTTTTTTTAATTTTTGGGGCAGTACATGTTAATTAATAAGTATCAAACAATAATCAAGACATTATAATATAGTTCACTTACCATAAAATGTTCATATACTTGAGATCACATCTTCTTGCAATGTGAAACATATATATTTACTGTCTTAGAGTCATGTATAATGATTTAAATATTTTCAGAGGTTCTAAGTGAAATTATTGTGCTTTGTTTTGTGTTTAAGTTTTAACAAACTAAGTTAATTGATTTTCAGAAGTTATATCATTAGAAATTATTAAAATGTACAATCACAAAAATGTTTACTTGTTTGTATTTAAAATATCATAAATACAAACTATTGCACTAACCACTGCAGTGTAGGATTGTCAAAATATTATGTTTAATTATCAGTAATAAGAGGAATATTTATTTAACCCTTTTGAGACCAGCCAATAATACAGAGTATGAAAAAACAGGTTATTTTGAAGGTTTTTGCAGACCTTAAGAAAAATGGCTATTTTTTAGTAACCATAAATTATACCTTCTTGAATCAGTATAATTTGTTAGACTATAAAATGGCTTTGTTTTTGAAATTCGTTAATGATGGAGTATCAGATGAGGGAGACAAAGGTAGTTGGACATTTGCCATCATTACTTGAAAATTACCAATCACTGAAAACATTTCGATTTAGTAAAACACAAACCCTTTTCAAGTGCTAAAAACTAAATTACATCTACACAAACATGTGATAAAACTACGTTCTTAAACTAATCTACATTTTAACCTAGATAATAGAATGGGGTACCTACAACAAAATAAACTTATACTAAATATAAAAATGTTAACAGGGTTAAATTAATATGACCAATTAGGCGCTGCCCAGGTCACGATATCAACCAAAAAAATGTTAAAACACAATTTGATTTGTTAGTGATTGGTAATTTTCACGTAATGATGTCAAATGTCCAACTACCTTTGTCTCCCTCATATAAAATGGCTTTGAGAACATATTGCTGAAAATATCTATAGGTAAATACTAACTTATAACTGGAGAGTAAATTTCAACATTTTTTAAACCCATGATAAAGTAAACCTACGTTTTTTTTAGGGAATATGTTTCTGAACATTTATAAAAACTGTCACTATGGAGAAAATTTGCAGTTAGAAACAATTGACATTTATTCTTAGTTCAAGCAAAACCAGTAAAACCACAATTTTCATCAATATTGGTATTGTCTTGCTAAACATGCAGAAAATAACAGTACTTTCCATATACATTCAACTATAAACAGAGAACACTAAAGTTAATATAAAAATCAAATACAAAGACTAATAACAAAGACAACAGAAAGTAAATATCTCAAAACACGACTTAGCATCTGACATTAACATGTTGTCTATACATGGTGGTAGTAGGGACGCAGCAATGCACAATTGAACAGATATATGAATATCATGTAACATATTTCTATGAAATTTATTATATTTTGTTACCTTGGTTATCTATTTATGTTGTTTCATGAAAATTTGATAAAAATATATAATAAGAAAAATACAAAATTATTGAGGACTTCGAATATATTGGAAGTTTGCCTTTTTTGCTGCAACTATGACTTCTGATGTATAGGAATTTTGCCTTCTTCGCTACAACTACAACTTCTAATGTATCAGAAGTTTGCCCTCTTTGCTACAACCACGACTTCCGATATATCGGAAGTTGTACTCAAAAGGGTTGTCATTGTATCTGCAGGTTTGTTCATGTCATGAGCCTGATTTATACATTTGAATTTATACAAGAGGTACAGAAACTTTGATATGAAAAACAATTATGTCTTCTAATTATGTAGTTTTAAAGCAGTCTTGTCAAAGTATAGTAATATTGATGGACTTTTCCATTGAAGATAGATTAATGGCAAAAATCATTAAAATCATGTTTAGTGTACAAATAAAGTAGAGAGGCCTTGAACTACGTTCAAGTGTTAATGTACTTGAGTATTCAGACTGTGAAGGACATTCATTATTAATATTTTTAATGCCTAGTTTCAATAATTTTTATAGCAGTGTGTTATTGTATTGTAAATACATAGACTTATGACTCTAAAATAACATGTAATTCAACCCATTTCAGTTTAAAATAAAATTAAAACTATCACATTATTTTAAAAATTTATATTTTTAAAGCTATTAGCATTGATTTAACTATACATAGAAGATAGTTCCATCCAATATTAAATTTTGAGGCACGGAATATGGGAGTGACCGTGCTGCAACCTGTCGTCAATCAAGTTAAATAGGTCGAAATTGCCTCCAGTTTCGACTGTTCGGTTACACAACCTGTGAGCAGTAAAGGAAACTAATCACTTCCTCTCATTCCCCCATTCTCTCTCTCTTCTTTCTCATGAGACGAGCGGAAGTACTTGTCTACTGTCGCCCCTCCACCTGTCTACTGTCGCCGATTGGCCTTGATAAGAGAGTCAAAGTGGGATATTATTCCGTTCTGTGGTTTGTCTTGCACGGAAAGGAATCGCGATCTTTTATTCAGGCCTTAGGGGTTTGTGAATATGAAAAATGTTAGAGGACATATTTTTTGTTATTTTGTCAATGTAAATAACAGTATGTTACAGATGTTTAGTTAAAACATTTTGCATTATCTAAAATGATGTAAATACTGCATATTGTAAGTTTATTGATATTTTAAGTAATTGTATATTTAGAAGTAGCAAGAAAAATGGTGGTAGTTCTAAATTGTTAAAGGCTATTTTTTTTAAGTCCCTGGATAACACCAAACATTTTACATAAATTTGAGAGACGTAAAAAATTATATAAAATTTCTACGAGAAGACCATATGACAGAGTTTTTCAAAATTATGCAAAATATACTAATCAATTAAATAATGTGATCAATTTTACAAAAAAAAAAAATTATTATTCAACATCATTGGAAAACTGTAAAGGTGATGTATCTGAGCAGTGGAAGGTAATAAATAACTTAACAAGTGGTTTTTCAAAGAAATAGTTGACCTAATTGAATTGCCAAATGGCGAAGTTATGCGTGAGCCTTCCGTCATTGATAAGATAAACAATCACCTTATCGCAATCCAGTCTAGCCGTCCAGATGTCGTACATTCCAATACTCTTCCACCTTTACGTACTTACTATCAATATTCTTTCTTTATAATTCCAACAGATTTAGGTGAAATTAAGAGTATTGTTAAGCTTTTAAAATATTAAAAATTAACTGGCTCTGACCAAATTAATGTACATTTACTGAAAAATATAATTGATGAGATTACCAGTTTTAGTTCACTTAATAAACAGTAGTTTTATCAAAGGCATTTTTCCTGAGAGCCTGAAGATAAGTTCAGCGGTACCTATTTTGAAGGACAATAACTCTATGAAACTAGATAACATCATGAAATTTGAATCTCACCTGGGTTTTATATTTTGCCCAGTATTATTCTATATAAATATCATAGGCCTATTTCAATATCTATTTTGTTAACGAAATAAATAATGTCACATTTTTTTATATTTCACTATATTATATATTCCTGGAATATTTGCAGATTAATTTCATAATTGAAATGGGACTCATTGATTGGATTTGAAAACAATTAATTTTTTAATCAATTACCGAATATGAAAAAATTAATGATTGAGTACAACAGTCGATTTAAATCACCTAATCGATGGTTAAAATGCAATAAATAAAGATTATTCAGATGGGCTTTATAATATAAAAATGTTTACTAAATCAGCAGTAATTATCGCCAGCATTGCCGATAAGTTAGCGGTCTATTCAAGTGTGTCTATTTACAAATACACGGTGTGTTAATCATATAAATCAATATGGTTTTTTAATTTATTCAGTTATAAATATTTCTTTATTCAATATGAATGTCACACTGAGTTTTACTGTAATAGTATCAACACAGTATTCTTTATTATTTGAAAGAGATGCAAGCAAATATAAAAACAGAGAACCCGGATAAACGTTGGCAATATGGAATAACAGAAACAATTATCTAAGCAGGACGTTGTTTGTGTGTGGGACCTGAGGAAGGAGAGGGCGGGGCGGCTGTCTGGAGAATGGGAGAGTGGGTTAAGAGGAGGGAAGTGAGAGAGAGACAGGGGGCTATGCGCAGCGCAGCGTAGGGCCTCAAAACAGTTTTGGGGCCTCGCCACAACTCTCCCATATGGATGGAGTATCTCTTTATATAGTAAAATCAATGCTATTAGCTTTTTAAAAGTTTCAATAATTTCAAATCTTGTCATATTGTTGTATCTTATTATTTTATGTTTTATATTATATTTATGGTATAATCTGTAATGGTATTTATATTATATGGTGGGTTATGGTATAGAAGAAGATTTAAGTCACATTAATTTTGAAATTATACTTGCAAATTCATGTTTATTTATAAAAAGAACTTGGTTGGCACCCCTTCATCATAATTTAAATACCTAAATAAATACACTAAAGCAAACCTTAAAGTATTGAAAATCAATACCATCTACATTTTGGAAATCTCTAATGTTATACAGTACATGACAATTATATAAAGAATTTAGAATTTGAAGAATTACTATTGTGCATGACAGTATAATGTTGTTATTTAACTGGTATGTTACTGATAAGAAATATACAGCATTTTATAATGAACTTGGATTTTTAATTTTATTTAACCATAATACTCTAAAAGTTTAGATTCAAGATTGAAGGAACATAGATAGATCTGTATTTGTAATCATGTATTTGACTTTTCACCGGTTGAACATGAATTAAACACAAATAAACGTTACATTTGTGTTTAGACATGTTAACCAGGTATATGCTAGAAACCATAGAACTTGGGTTAAGTATTCTTATTAAAAATCTGTATTCTTATTCAATTCAATTATTGTCAGTGCAGAAATTACGTGTACCCGAGTTTGAAGGTTGTTTTCTGAGAAACTATGAGGCTTATGAAAAATCCGATCATACCATTGTTTTCCTTGGGTTTATTTAGCATTGTTTAATTGTGGGTTATGAAATATGAATCTTTAAATTTTACATTTTAATAATTTTTATCCTAGTTGGAAAAAAATTCTGGACTTTTAACTATTTTTCACTGTACATCAAATTTACATCCTTATTAATCAAAACCTGCTAATGTATCATATTTATATTTTAATATGTGGTTGATAGGAGTGTTTCCTATAAGTTTAATACATTTTAGAATTTTATCTGTTCAAGAAAAAAAAGATCTTATTAATTCTTTGAAACATTGTTTTTTTGGCTTCTAGAGGTCGTAAAATTAATTGCTTGGTCTTGTTGTAATTCTTATGACATGTATTATTAGCATACATTATTTTTATATATGTAAATAAATGCAGTGATTTTAAATCAATTTAAAATAACCTTAAATTGATAAATTTAAATTGATTTAAATCATTATAAAACCACTGCATTTACTTAAACATATGAAAATAGTGTTTGTAACTATACATGTCATAAGGATGACAACAAGACCAAATAATTAATTTTACAACCTCTAGAAGCCAAGAAAACAGTGTTTGTAACTATACATGTCATAAGGATGACAACAAGACCAAATAATTAATTTTACAACCTCTAGAAGCCAAGAAAACAGTGTTTGTAACTATACATGTCATAAGGATGACAACAAGACCAAATAATTAATTTTACAACCTCTAGAAGCCAAGAAAACAGTGTTTGTAACTATACATGTCATAAGGATGACAACAAGACCAAATAATTAATTTTACAACCTCTAGAAGCCAAGAAAATAGTGTTTGTAACTATACATGTCATAAGGATTACAACAAGACCAAATAATTAATTTTACAACCTCTAGAAGCCAAGAAAACAGTGTTTCAGGTGATTGATGAGAATTTATTTTCTTGAACAGACAAAATTCTAAAATGTATTAAACTTATAGGAAAAATTCCTATCAACCACATATTAAAATATAAATGTGATACATTAATGGGTTTTTGAGTAGTAACGATGTAAATTTGATGTAAAGTATAAACTAGTTAAAATTACAGTCCATTTTTTGTTCCAACTAGGATAAAGATAAAAATGATTTAAACTTATAGTAAAATTTTCAAATTTATATGCCATAAAGCACAATTAAACAAGGAAAACAATGGTATGATTGGAGTTTTCATAGACCTCTTAGTTTCTTAGTTCAGTGCACATAATTTCTGCACCGACAGTAAGTGAAGTTTCATACATGTGGTTTATTTCAGTTTATAGCATTAACATTTTTAGAAGTATAAATATTAATCAGCTTTCTTCTTTTGTAATAATATGACTCCTTATCTTTGCATTGTTATTCTCATTTAATGAGCATGTAACAATATGACTCCTTATCTTTGCATTGTTATTCTCATATAATGAGCATGTAACAATTGAGATATATATAAAAATATAAATTTAGATGAAATGCATTTTTATTTCAATAACAAAATAAAGTAATTATAGTTTTAAAATTATTTATTTGAATTGTCAAGGATTGTAATTTTTTATCAAAACTAAGTATGTAAGAGTAAATAAAATCATATTGGTTTCAAAACGTCTTAAACAATACATATTTATAAACTAAGATTCACTCTATCAGAAAAGCTTTGACTGGTGTTAAAAACAATTGCTTCAATAAAACAAGAAAACTATTAATGAATAGCTCATAAAATTATTCAAATTCGTCTTATGTAACGGAGTATTCTTCTGAGTCTTTATGATGTGAGACCAGGTGTGATTTTCAATGTAGTATTTGAAGTTATGTTTGTTCTGGGATGTTTTTCAAAGCTAATATTTCCATTGACAAGACAAAAATGCTTTTTCCAAGTGGACATAGAGGCACTGGTGTTCACCTCATTGGGTGGGGAGAGGGTGAGTGCAGCAACCAAGAAGTCTCACCTTTGCTCATGTGGTTTTTTTACTATCAGAACGGTTTTTTTACATTTTTTATTTTTCATTAATTTTGAAACGTTTTCATTCCAGCAGCCCATTATGAAGTAAAACAGTACTTATATATGAAGTAAATCAGTTCTCCTACAGGCACAGCACGAGTTTAATAACCATGTTGAAAAAAATATGAGACTGGGAATAAACAGTAATGTACAGGTAATATCCCAATAAATTCATGTATGAACATGCATTTGCTCTTTTCACGGGTCTATGATTAAAGAAGCATCTACACTTAAGATTATATTTTTCATGTCTCCATAACCTCTCTAGATAATCCGTCTTGTTAAAAAACATTTTCTTTATTTTATTTTCTCCTAAAATTATTTTATTTAAGAAATGTAATATAATTTAACAATGATTATTCTGTGATTTAATGCAAAATAAAATAATTCAATAAAACTTAAAAATTAGTATCTAGTATGTCATCCAAAGTGCCTCTAACTATAAATGAATAAGATTTATATAACTATCTCTATGACTAATCAAGGATTTACTTAACATAATTACAGTAGTAATATTAATATTCAATGACATTGGCACAGTATGTCACATATTGTAACCAGACCTTCTTTAAAGTACTTTAGATTTGTCAAGTACAAAGATCTGACTAAATATACATTTTATTATTTAATGTGCAATAGATATAGGATTGTACAAACCTGCTGATAAGAAATGTATGTCCTCAGTTATATTTAAGGGTCTTTTAATTTATAAGTAATTATAGAACTCTGTTGATCTTGTTCTGACATGTCTTTATCGCCCCATCCCCAGACGTTATGAGGGAAGGGATTGCTGTATGTTCCGTCCCCAGTTCTCTTGGCTCTTTGCTGCACCATCGACAATGAAGCACTTTTCAAATCGTAAGCCCACCCCATTTTGGCACAGAAGTCTATGAACCTTGTTGTGAAATTGAAACGGAAGAATCCAAGTTCTGAGGACCGATAGTCCCAAGGGAAGGCGTGATGGAAGTTGTGCCAACCTTCTCCAAGAGTCATTACTGCCACTGTTACATTCTCTCTTGGCTCCATATTTCTAAAAAAATTTGCTCTTGTATTTACAGAATAAAAATTATTTTCCAAGAATTAATCTAATTTTGTATTAATAGGCTTAAAAAGGAATCTAGTGAGTAAGGGTAAAACTATAAGCAGAATTTAAAAAAGGGAAAAGAAATATAACAAAAACTAATGAAAAAAAAAAAGTTATTGCTAAGAAGCCATAGCACCGATACATAAATTGCATAGGTTGTTTATTGTGTGAACAAGTTTATAATATTAAGATTCTTTATACTTTAAACAGTTTAAACCATTAATCATATTTATAATTTTCAAATATTTCACTTTTAATGAAAACAGCTTGACCATTTTGAGCTGCTTCCCCTTCCTTGTGTCATAGTACTAAAGTTTAAGAAAGAGTTTCAATCTTTAAGTTATTATATAATTGTAATACTATTTTTCATCTCCCCTTATAGATCCTAAATGAGAATATTAAGTCATGAATCCTCCACATTTCTGGTCTTTTCCGCCTGATAGCTTCTCGTAGACGTTTAAGAACTTCATTATAGTAAATCTGATTCACTGTGGAGGCTTGTGGAGGTTCTCATAGTGCTCAATGCCCTGAGCATCGAAAACAACTGTCAGCAACACCTTCACATTGGAACGAACTTGGGGAGTTTTTTTGGTCTTGGAGATGTTTTCCCCATCCACTGGGACAATTGAACCTTTGTTTCAATGTCATAACCACACACCCATGATTCGTCACCTGTAATAATCCTTGATAAGAAGTTTTCATCTTCTTCTGAATGTTCAAGCAATTCTTCACAAGTCTGCACACGATGAGCTTTTTGTTCGTCTGTCATCAGTCGTGGAACAAATTTTGCAACAACGCGGCACATCTGCAATTTTTCAGTCAAAATTTCATGACATGTCCCAACTGATATTCTATACTCCTTAGCGAGCTCTCTGACAGTCAGACGACGATTTTTCCGAACCAGGGTATTGATTTTGTTGACAGTGAATTGTCATTTGATGTGGTAGGCTGTCCAGGCGCTCATCATCTTCAGTCGACTTGACGGCTATCTTTAAAACATCCATGCCACTTAAGACATGTTGCACGCTTCATAGCAACGTCGCCGTAAGCCATCTCGAGCATATCAAGTGTTTCACTCACCAATTTGCTGAGTTAAACACAAAATTTCACAGCAACTCCTTGCTTGTTCAAATCGCACATTGCATAATCCGCCAAATGAAGAAAATAGACTTCACAAATAACCTTGTTGCTAAGGAACCAATAATGATATTTACAATCTACTTATTGCGTTGTAATCAACTGATCTCTACGAAAATAGCCACTATAAGCGAATTTACCTGGAACTAACTGGGTCCGCCAAATTAGTCTATGTATTTGTTGAACAGGCCTCGTATGTGTATGCCTGGCCAAACCAGTTTATTAATGGCCATATTACACATATTGTAGGACAGAAAATTCTGTCCATGTGCTAATCATATTAATACATACCTTATAATGTAGTTAAACAACAATCAATACATGTTAATGATTTAGTACTTTTATTCTATTCAAGAGGAATCCATTAAAATGTAATAAGTTAATAAAGATGTCTATAACATAAATACAAATGGGCTGCCATAAAAAAATTGTCCTATAAATTATATCTTAAGGTACTTATAGATTGGGCAATTACTGCATGTCAGCCAGCAGCCCAAACCATTACATCTGGCCACTCATTAGGAAAGTACCTCTACAGATATGGTAAGCAGGTGGAAAGTTACTGGGCGCCAGTATTGGATTAGGCTCTGGCTGTCATGCAGTACTTGCCCTGTCTGGAAGCACTTTTAGTTACAGTTTAAATTCAAGTTCTCTTCCACTAAGTGGAAACTGAGATTTGTGTTCATTTCCTCGGTATTGTACTTTTTGATTGCCTGTTTTCATTCTTTTGCTGGTTAAATTAATTATAAAGTGATTTATTGGTCCTTTGAATAGCCATGAAATACTCACTTGTCGTAAGGTCTTTTGCCGTAGAAGTGAGCAGCACTGTTAACTAACCAAACACAGTTGAGCAAGTAGACGTAGCGAAGCATGGCCGCCACATGGTAGGCATTGCTCCAAGTCTCTGACCACAGCATCACAGGCACCAATGTAGGAAACCCAAAGCACAGCAAAGGCATTAAGTAAGCATAGTACCTGGAAGCAAGTCACAAAATCAGTGCAGTACATATTATTTATTACTTCATTTGCTATTTTAAATTATCATCCCTGGGTATCAAAATGGCTTTTTTGTGGACATTCACAATACTGTAGTTTATTAATAAAAGAGAGATATTATTTTGATGAAGGTGTCCCTAGGGTAGATGGGTATATTGTAATCAAAATAATAAATAGCATGTTTATCAATTAGACACAAATGACTACAGATAGAAAGGTAACTTATCTATATTCTGTATAATTTAAAGAGGTGCAACAAACTTCGCCCCTCTTGTAGACATTCAGAGTTTGAACAAAACCTGACTTTAATTAAGGGAGGTATTAATTAAAAGAAAAGTCGTACTGGTATGGAATTTTAAGCCTAAAAGTGAATTTTTCTAAATTTAATCTGATATTTATTTAGACACATCACCACCATGCGTGTAGGGGTGGGCGGGAGGGCACTCATCAAGACATACATTGTGAGCAGATAAGACATTAGTGGAGTTAGTTGAAGAGACCATCCATTACCATTGACAACACATATCAGACTATAATGTAACTGTTCTTTAGATGAAAACATGTAAAAGGAACTTGGAGTGATATTTGTGCTGAAAGAGACTACATTATTATAAAATTAGCTTCATTCTTTCTTTCTTTGTTTTTTTCTAAAATTTAATCAAATAAGTCATTGCAGATTTTGTATTTTATGGAAAAAGTTTAATGTTTATTATTTCACTATATAGATCCATGCCATTCATGTTTGTTACTCAGGTCACAGGGTCAAAACATAGTAAAAAGGACAGCTACGCAATCAGAACACCTGCATGACCAGGACCCCTTCACAACCAGGATAAATACACAACCAGAAACTTGCATGACCATGACCCCTTCACAACCAGAAAAAATATACCACCACCTACACGAACAGGATCACTCTACAACCAGGATACCTATACAAACAGGACTTCTGCATGACCAGGACTCCTGCACAACCAAGACAAATACGCATCCAGACACTGCACAACCAGGAAACCTACAACCAGGACAGATATACACACAACCAAAATAGCTAAACACAACCAGCACAGCTACACAAACAGGATAACTACACAGAAAAAAACAACTGCACACACAAACAGGACATCTAGATATACAAACATGACTACTACACAATTATCATAGTTTTTTTTTTATTTTATCATTAAAATAATAAATTAAGAATATATCTGCAAGTAGGAGGCATGAATGTGGTTTGCTACACATATGTTTGCATATATATTTTTTTCCTTTTTCGTAGTCTATTTACGCCATTGGCATTTTTTTACTTAATATAAAAACATTGTTATGAGATAACGGTCCATGCCCATCAAGCAAATTTGAAGTGGACCTTCCAGGATTTGAACCAGTGACCCTCTGCATATACATACATATATTGACCCACCACTCACACATACACGTTCAACACCACTGTAAGTGTTAAGGTGGGTGGGTGGGAGGTGATTTTTGTAATCACAAAAGTGATCTTTGTGGGGAACACAAAGGTGATCTTTGTGGGGAACACAAAGAAGGTACAGAACCAGAGGTGGTCTCATTGATCTTTCTGTTATTATTACCAATGTATCATGTTGGGGTCTTGCTCATTAACTTTCATTAAGCCAAAAACCAACTGATTATCAATCCTTGGTTGATTGATTGGACTCTTGGCAAATTGAATGTAAATTTCTTTACAAAATGATGAACCCAATTGTTGGATAGAATTCAAAAGTTAGTGCAGATCAGTGGTTATATTTTTTCTCGATTTTTTAAATTATTTTTTAATTTCCCATTTTCTGGTATTCGTTGTCTATACTTACAATACTATAACTATGCACAACAATCAGAATATCTTCATATAAAAACTCTAAAAGTATTTAAATAGTGGACATTTAAATTTAATTTCAGTCACAAAACTGGGTATAAGTGATTTTTTAAACATTCACATACACAGATAGAAACTACAATGAAAAAATCTAGATAAAAACGGTAACAGTAAAAACCGAACAAAACATTTTAAATTAAGATACGTAAGAGTAGCAAAACGATTGCACACCCATACACGTTCAGTGGTTATGATCCTCCCACCTACCCACACACGTACAGTGGTAATAACCCTCCCACCCACCCATAAACGTACAGTGGTGATGACCCTCCCACCCACCCACACATGTACGTTTGTGATGACCCTCCCACCCACCCACACACATACAGTGGTGACGACCCTCCCACCAACCCACACGTACAGTGGTGACGACCCTCCCACCCACCCACACACATACAGTGGTGACGACCCTCCCACCAACCCACACGTACAGTGGTGACGACCTTCCCACCAACCCACACGTACAGTGGTGATGACCCTCCTACCCACCCACACACGTACAGTGGTGATAACCCTCCCACCCACCCATAAACATACAGTGGTGATGAATCTCAAGTTACTATCAAAATGTGTATGTATATTCTACTTTAAATATTTGGACAAACTCTGTATTATAATTGTGTTATGTGGCATTTCACTTGCCACTTGTTTCTCATTCATGTTTCTACTTACATGACGTGGTAGCTCAGTGGTTAAGGCTTCAGACTGAGGAGGGCATGTTCCAAGGTTCGAATCTCCACTGAGCCAACAGTCGGTACTTCACTTGTTGAATAAAGTTCACACACGCACAGGCTTGCAAGCCCATGTGAACAGGGGAGTGAAGTTTTTTTTTAATAAATAAATAAATGTACTTACGGTAAAATAAATAAATAATAAATTGATGCTTTTTTAATGATAGTGAGTTGCTACCGTCCAGTTCCCGAGCAACGAGAGCCAACTTTTTTCCTCAACAGAAAGAGTTTGAAACTTATTTTCAACTAATTTTGTATTTAAGATAAAAAACATACTACTCTGAATTTTATATAACAAATATTAAATAAATACATCAAGAATATTCTAGTTATGATGTTTCTTGGAGGGATTGAATCATAAATTGTTATGTGTATTTTCATGTCCTACTTTCTTTGGAAAACAAGAACAGGATCTTGCAGTAGATCAGACATATCTATTGTCTTTCCTTTCAGAAGCACATCTGGATGTTTTCGCACCATCAGCCATCCCATATGTGAGAAGAAAAATCCTCTGTTTGTGTTGTGAGGGTCAGCATCTGTCTCTGAGAACTTGTGATGTACTCTGTGATTACGCGCCCAGTCGTAAACACTGTCCTGTAACAAATACCTAATTGATCAGTTGAATGTCCCATTGCTTTTGTTATACGAGTATAACCATTTTTATAGAACAATCGTAAACCTATTATTTGTTAAATTGTCAATATTGTAAATTACGAGGGTCGTCCAGAAAGTAAAGAACGATTGCGCATCACGGACGGCGCAGTTCCCCCACCACCGCGGGAGTGGGCTTATTCTGTAGTCCAAACCTTCCGCTTCAGTTTGAGCTGTGTAGCGGTGCCGTGGGGTTACGTTTGCGTCTCTTGTGGAAGTTCAAAATGGCGGCGCCAATTGAAAATCCCGCCAAATGTGAAGTCCGCAGTGTGATTCGGTTTCTGAATGCGCAACATGTTCGACCCATAGAAATTTATAGACAAATTAAGGCAGTGTACGGTGACAATGCGATGAACGAGTCATCGGTGTGAAAATGGTGCATTCAATTTAATGAAGGCAGAACTAGTGTGCACAACGAGGAACGAAGTGGAAGGCCGTCACTCGTTACTGACGAGTTGACAGCGAAAGTTGACGAAAAAAATTCAAGAAAACCGGCGTTTCACTTTGAGCGGTCTACTGGAATTTTTTCCACAAATTTCAAGGTCGCTTTTGCACGAAATAGTGACGGAGCGTCTTGGTTATCGAAAGATGTGTGCTCGTTGGGTGCTTAAGATGCTTACTGATATCCACAAGACAAAACGGATGGGAGCAGCTCTTGAGTTTTTGACTCAGTATGACGAAGATGGTGATGCGTTTCTTGACCGCATCGTAACGGGTGACGAAACTTGGGTTTCGTATCGAACTCCGGAAACAAAGCTCCAGTCAATGGAATGGCATCACTCGAATTCGCCGAAAAAAAACCGGAAAGAAAAGCCAAATTTGAACACCAGGAAAGTGATGGCAACCGTTTTTTGGGACAGGAAAGGCCATTTGGAGTTCATGCCGAGAGGAGAAACAATCAACTCAGCGGCCTACATCGAGACCTTGCATCGGCTTCGCCGCGCTATTCAAAACAAACGACGCGGAATGCTGTCGTCGAAGGTGGTGCTGATCCACGACAATGCACGGCCTCATTGCAGTGCACGAACCCAAGCAGAACTTCAATCTTTCAAATGGCAAATCTTTGGACATCCTCCGTATAGTCCGGATTTGGCTCCGAGTGACTATCACTTGTTTCCAAAGTTGAAAGTGTTTTTAGGCGGGAAACACTTTTTGGACGACGATGATCTCAAAGATGGAGTAAAAACGTGGCTTCATTCCTTGGCGGCAGAAGAGTATGACGTCGGTATTCAAAAATTGGTGTCACGCTACAACAAGTGCCTTGACGGTTCCGGTGATTTTATTGAAAAATAGAGTAAGGTTATAAATAGTTGTAAATAAATGTTCATCCTCGTATCTTTTGTTTTTATTGACCTACACCAAAACGTTCTTTACTTTCTGGACGACCCTCGTAATTCATAGTAAATAAACCTATTCAGTCAATCACTGTGGGTTTACTAAAAAAATTATGCTCTTAGAAACGGTTTCTTAAAAAAAAAAAAAAAATAGCAGGAGGGAAAATAGTGAAAGGGTTAAATACAATGTTATTTCATGTTATTCAACCCTTCATTAAAGTCCAATCTTTATACTGATAGACTTACTTAGGCTCCAGGCTCAAAAATTGGTCCCTGGTGGTATTTGGTATTTTGTGAAGGCTTTCTGCAAATATAACACATGCACGTTTAGGATGACTTTGTACACCTAAAATTTCAATATTTTTTTCATTATTCAGCACCTTTTACTGTACTTTAGTTGAATAACATATTTTCTAAGATCCAGTGTTACCTTTAGTACTAAGAATAAAGTTATAGATAAGCCATTTAGGTTGCGACCCATTGTAAGTACTCCTGCAAGAGAGATGGACTGAGAGGAGGAAATAGGGGAGATAACTAATCTTCCATTTAATGGCTGTCATACATACCAGGGTAGATGGTAGGGAGCATGCTAGCTGCACAGTAACAAGCCCTGACCAATGTGTCATCAGAAGCAGTGACTATTGAATGGTTAAATCAACACTAACAAATCAAGCTTTTAGAACAATAAAATTAAATAATTATATTTAGTATTCAAATTGTGATTAATAATAACAATAACACAACAAATAGTAATGTTAACATTAAATAATAGCAACAAAACAAATTTGTACGGTTAATCACAATTATTTTGTACCACAAAACACGTTTGCAGAATTTGAGCACAGACAGGAGCTTGAAGGCAGAAGTTAGTCAAGCCTGTGATTTACGGCAGTGGGTGATAGAATGTTTTCCCTCTACTGCTAAAAGCACTAAATATTACATGCAGGTCACGATCTGTATGGTCTAATTATTGTAGTTAATTGTTTTAGAATTAATAAATTCAACAATTTAAATCAAGGAAATTTCACTGGTTTTGAAGCCATAATGGATTTATGGCTCAGTAATAGTCTGCAACTCAAAACTAAATATGACTATTTTTAATATTTGAATAACAAAATTAAAAGAAAAATATTCAAACAAAACTAAGCTAATTTTATGTATTTCAATGTATACATTATACATTTTATTCAAGCGTTTACATTACAGAAACAAATATTATGTTATTGATTTCCTATTATGTGCATAAAAACATATTAACTCACCTCAAAAGCCATACTGTTTAGGACCATGAGAACAATTCTAAGGCCAAAATTTGCCTTAAAAGATCGGTGACACCAAAGTCTATGAGCACCACAAGTTACCCCCAGACCAGAAGCAACGAACATGAAGCAGGCTACAATTAAGACGATATATATATTAGGTAAAGATAAGACGAATGTGAATGTTTATTATTTGCATTGATGTCATTAAAAATATTAAATCAAATTAAAATCCACAGGGGATGAGTTTTATTGTAAAATGCATATATGAGTGTTCTTACAATTTTCTAAGAGGAATAAAAATAAAAAATAAAAAATTAAGGTGCCACTAAAATTAGACCATTATTGTATTTATAGGTCCGTGAACATTTAATTGAAACAAATTAAGATCTGATTAACTCTACAATTTGTAGTTAATGGTAAATGCTCAATTTGCAATATTGAATTTTGATTAACAAAACATTTACATTAAATTCCCATTCAAATGTGTAAATCATGAAGTGCTTTGGATTATGTTAAATGGTCAAAAGAAATCAGTTGTTTACTCTATGTACCATAATATGATACTGGTAGTCACTAATGAGGAAGGGAAAATGTTCTTGTTTATTTCTTGATTTGTGACTAAAATGAAATGTTGTCAGAATCTAATAGAATGTTGTTATCGTAATTGATAACTGAAAATGTGATGTTAGAATGTTGTTATCATAATTAATTGATAACTGAAAATGTGATGTTAGAATGTTGTTATCATAATTGATAACTGAAAATTTGAAATAAAAATTTTACTTTTTGTCCATCAGGTTTTAAGCTTATGTGTTTTCTATTGTTTAGTTGTTAGTCGAACTCTTTTATGTCTTCTTTTTCTTTAATTTATCGTTCCTATTAAAAAATTAAACAAATGTTACATGTCCACACAACTCTAAGTGTTTCCTTTTTGATAAAGGCATATAAAGACTCAGAATATGCCATTGCTTTGGGGGCATAAATAATCTGTTTACAGAAACCACCTTGAAATTGTTCAAGTATGGTATTTGGTCGGAAAGAAGCATCTTTTGTAACCGCTGATATAATGCAAGGATTGGATCATTAATGGCGATGAGCTTTACTTTCACAAAAGCATTGTGTTGTTCAGGTCCCCAAAACCAACTAGTATTAAATTTGATTCACTGACTGAGGATATTGCTTTGATGGATCTAGCAATATTCCAGATGTACAACATTTCACACAAATTTGAGGCATTTTATTCTTTAAATGTTTCTGAGTTTAAAACTTATTAAATTTAAACCAAGACATTTTATTGATTTTGCACAACAAATTGTTCTTGTTTCCAAATGATTGCAAGAATACAAAATTTCCCTATTATAAAAGTAATCATTTCAATAATTGTTTATTTGATCAACTATTCTAGGTCTAGTATGTTTTGTAACAGTTAAATTTAAAAAAAATGTCAAACCACTAGATGCCTTTATCAGTGGGCTTTTACCACTAATTGACCAGCCAAAGTTCATGTGACATAACTTTAACACATTGAAGTATATCATACAGCCTTATATTTTTTCTTCTTTGCTATTTCTACCAATTTATTAATACATATTTATTTTCAGGACTTATTCATCAGTTAGTGCACCTTATCCAGTCGCTGCTGATATGTTATGTTTTGGATGTATGACAGTAGTTTCAGTTTTCTATCTGTTAAAATCTCACTCTAAAGGCAGATCCTACCTTTTTCCAGTTCCCTTTAAGACCCCTTGCCTAGAAAAAACCAAAGTTGGCACATCTAACACTTGCTGCACATCAGTACAATTTCACAGTTGGTTAATGTTACATTTAGTGTTATAATTATATTAAATGGATATTCCATGAGCAATGTGAAAACTATACATAGCATGGACTAGTGGAGTGTAATCCAGATGTTAATCCAAATACTAGCTGCCACTTCATCTTAACACAGCCAATAACTTGGCTGCATATATTGCGGCCTACTGAAAGCAATAGTGCGGAGAGTGTGGTGGAAGTGAAATAGAGCACTACTATTTCCCCACCCCTGGACCCATGTGCTGCTACACCACACCAACATATTGCTGCCAGTGGAATGAACAGCAGCATTACCACTGTACGTGTATGGGTGGGCGAGGTGGGTCATTACCACTGTACGTGTATGGGTGGATGGGTGGGTCATTACCACTGTACGTGTATGGGTGGGCGAGGTGGGTCATTACCACTGTACGTGTATGGGAGGGCGGGTGGGTCATTACCACTGTACGTGTATGGGTGGACGGGTGGGTCATTACCACTGTACGTGTATGGGTGGGCGAGGTGGGTCATTACCACTGTACGTGTATGGGTGGGCGAGGTGGGTCATTACCACTGTACGTGTATGGGAGGGCAGGTGGGTCATTACTACTGTACGTGTATGGGTGGACGGGTGGGTCATTACCACTGTACGTGTATGGGTGGGCGGGTGGGTCATTACCACTGTACGTGTATGGGTGGGCGGGTGGGTCATATACATATTAGAGAAGCTTAATCTTGTGAAAAATGCAACTGGCTCGACACTAGCATTTGTAGTGGTCGTGTCGCAGAATTATATTAATTAAGTCTTATAACAACACTTAATTAATATAAGTTATTAATTAATAACAACACCATATATAATAGCAAATAACAAACCTTATTATTTACTATATAATAATTAGATAGTTAAATATGGTGGTTGACATATTCACCTTACAATATTTGTACTTAAAATGGTTTTATTTTGAGAACAATGTGATAATTTTTCAATTATATGATGATGATTCCATAATTGATTTATAACTAAATCATTGATTTTAATTTTTATTCTACCATCCGGGACCTTGAACAATAACATTCATCAGTAACAATTGTTATGTGACTGTCTGTCTGTCTCATAATACCCAAAACCATCATATCACCCGGGTCCAAATGTTATGTAGGGGAGACATTTGAGTATCAGGCTGGTCAGCTAGCTGAAAATCAGAGTAATACTATGTGGTTCGGATTCCACATAAATCAATTTGGACAATTCAGATTTTTTCTACAATTTGTATTCAGACATGTAAATAAATAGCACTATATATTGGTATAGTGATAGTGGTAAAATGGTGGTAGTGATGCTAGTGGTACATTGTAAGTAGAATGGTTAATGGTGATGGTACAGTGGTATATATCACACGTATATCTACTCAGATGTTTTGTCCGGAGTTGGTGAGAGCATTACATCTTAGGTACACAAGGCGAGTAATAATGTTTTCAAGTATTAAGTAGTCATTCGACGAATGTGTTCGTGGCTATAGGAAAATTACCTTTAGTTAAAGTGGTGGAAGAACGTAGTGGGCGTATACAGATGTAGGTTTTATCAGGTTAAAAGTTCTTATAACTACAAATGTGAAGAGAGTATTTCAGTCATAGTTAATATTGATTCTTACAAGTGTACAAATTTTCTCACCAAACAGAAATGTTGCAAGTTTGGCACTTGTGAACACCAAGTAGAGTCCATACACAGCAGCCAGATGGAAGTAAGATAGATATGCTACGTTTTTCCAGACTATATCAGCTTTGAATTTATTAATATCTTGAGGTGTTTTTTCATCTTGTTTAGGTGTGTCATCCTTCTCAAATATAACACCGTTTGAAGTCTCATGCTGAGGAGGCATTTTCCCTCAGACTGAAATCACATATTTACAAATAAAATAAATATCAAACTTGATTATTAACTTAAAATTAATTCTATATGGTGACTATATTTTAGAGTATGTGTGATTTGTAAAGTGAAACTGGAATACATTCAACAAGAGATATCTTGTTGAATGTATTCCAGTCAATATTAATTTAAGCTGTCGCTCATAGATTAAATTAATGAAACCTACATATAGAGCCCAGATTTCAAATCATAGAACAACTTTGTATAGTTCAACTAAAATTTATGACCAAGCATCTGATTATGTATAATTTCAACAACTTTAAAAAATTGCTAACATAGCAGTAAAAAAAAGGAAGACAGATAGAACAAGTTTGCACAGAGTGCAGTAGTTATTTTGTATCAGGGTACATTGTGTTATGGCACATCTCCCTTGTGCCGTAGCACAGAGTCGAGTCGCTTGAATGGCCGCCTTACTCATTGTTTGTTTTAGTTTGTGTATCTGTGTTCTTTTCGTTGTTGCTTGTTTTTTGTTTATGTTGGTTTTGTCTTGTTTGCCGTCATTGGACTGCTACCGTTAGTCTTCGTCGGCATGGTTCGCCGAGTCTTTTGGTTTTTGGCTTCAGGGTCCGGGAGGGGAGATGGATCGTCACCTGTATTACCTTCCAACTTGATGTTGCCTGGAGACATAGAGGAGGACCTACAGGCTGGGCCGTCCTTTTGGCCTTCTTTGCGGCCCAGAGGGAGCAGCCACCTATTCCTCCCTTCCTCGCTGCGTTGTTGACTGTTTCTCCAGGCAGATGACTTCAGCATGCAGGTGAAATCAATCCATTATTTTTTTCACCCCGCTCGGCCACAATTGTCATTTAATCTATTTTCATATTTTGTTATTTTTATATAGGCTTGTTATCCTTCTAATCTTTTTATTTTTGTTATGCGTTTGAAAATTTATTAATTTTTAAAGTTTAGTTAGTCCTATAGAAAATGTGATGAACCCTAAAACAGGCAACAAACTATTTTGCCTTCTCAAAGTTTGTTAAATTTATAATCTTTTCAGGACTTAAATGTTTCTTTTAACACGTTCACTGCGAATGGCAAACAGCTAGGGTAGGCCAGTGCTGACACACAAAATGTTATCATATATCCATATAAAGTCATAAAATGATAGTTTACTATATAGTAACACTACTTTTATTGGTTTTGTAAAAAAAACTTATCTACGCCACTCAGCGTCATCCGCACACAGCATCAATTATCGATGTTGTGCGCGGATGACGCCGAGTGGCATCAAGTGGTATTTTGTACAATAGAGCTATTATTATACTATTTATAACTATGAAATGGAAGTGCGTACTTACCAATAGCTGTTCCTCTCATTTTCCAATGTTATTGTATGTTTTGTAAAAAGTTCAATATAATATTTACAAAAAAATAGATGTTTTTCTAATATGTACACGTGTACGAGACGTGAGACGTGTACGAGAAATATTTGCTGATACAGTAATATCTCCTAAGTCACTATCGCTATCACTAACTTGACTCAAACTATAACTTACACCACTGCTATAGTCTTCAATATCGGAATCACAATCATGAAGACGATCTTTTTCACTTACAGTAAGTGATTCAAACTCACGTGAACAACTAGGATTTTTATCACTCATTTTAAAATAACTTAAAACTCTAAAATCTATAACGATTATCACTTACGCACAACTAAACTTATGACACACAAGATACAATCAGTCAAAACGGGTTTCGACAATCTTTTACTTGCAAAAATGGAGGGGGAATAGATGCGCGCGAATGACGCCACTAGGAGTCACCCGCATTCCTCGAACATCTGCTATGACGCCACTCGGCGTCATCCGCAGGGAACGTGTTAATAAACTACATTTTGGACATAACTTGTTTTTTGTTCTGTGTCTTTCTGAGCACCCATCTTCGGTGGGCCTAGAGTTCTATTTGCACCCTGCACCTCTTTAACCCTTCAGAGCAGTGTAAAATAATACTGTATTGTGTCATGGACGACAAAAGATAATGATGTAAAATAATATTTCATCAATAATGTAAAAATACTGAGACACCTTCTGTGTTGAATTGGCCGAGCGGTCTAAGGTGTCGTACTGTAGCCAGGTACAATGCTAAGGATTGTCAGTTTCAATCCAGCTATGGTATTTTTTCCTTGCAACCTAATAGTGGGATTGGTGAGTGGTATAGTACCACCTTAAATAAACAGTGTCCAGCATGGTTTGTGGAATTGACGAGATCAGTGTGTTTATTAGAGTTTTATGGAATAACACGTTTTGCAAATTGTTACTGATAATAAATGGAGGAAGATTTTTGTTGTTTATTTTTTATCTTTTTTTAAAATTTATTTAGACTCTACATAAGTGTACAGGATTTATAATAATTTGACCCATAAAAAGGCTTGAAGGTAAAATCTGCCATGAGTCTATTTATATTTGTGTCATCTTGAATGGGCATATTAATATTCCTTAATACATCCCTAAATTAACTATTTTTATAATTATTTCAAATAAGCTTTTATTTTTAATATTCTTAAGAATTTTAATATGCCTTGAACAAAACACAACATACAGTAAAAACATTACTTCAATAATTACATTAATGTTAGATACATTCCAATTTTATTTTTGTAAAACATATTTTTACATTCACGTGCAATACCACCGTACGTGTATGGGTGGGTGGGAGGGTCAAAACCACAGTATGCGTATGGGAGGGTGGGTGGGTCAATACCACCATACGTATATTGGTGGGCGGGTGGGTCAATACCACTGTATGTGTATGGGATCATTTTCACTGTACGTGTATGGGTGGGCGGGTGGATCATTACCACTGTACGTGTATGGACGGGCGGGTGGGTCATTACCACTGTACGTGTGTGGGCGGGCGGGTGGGTCATTACCACTGTACGTGTATAGGCAGGCAGGTGGTCATTACCACTGTACGTGTTTTGGCGGAGGGCTGGGTAATTTACCACTGTACCTGTGTGGGCGGGGGGCTGAGCCATTACCATTGTACGTGTGTGGGCGGGGTGCTGTCAATTCTCCAACGTCTGATTGCACTCCAGACTTCAGTAAATATCTAGGTATTATATAATGATTGGCATAAAATACCCATAAAACATCAATATTTTAAAATTACTATATATTTTATGAATTTTATTATACTTTCAATAAAGTATGTTTGATTAAATTAGTACATTTCACAAGTAAGAAATATCATTTATGTAGTTCATGGTTTATGCCACAATACAATGGTTGAAAAATATACAATTAGTTATAAAAATGAAAAACGAGGAGGTAGCTTACAATATATGTAATACTGTATAGGATGTACACACAAGTGAAGGATTTTCAATGGCCAAATGAAAAATATGATTTTTTGGCAATTACTATAGGGCCTGGAATATAAATTTAATGAAATAGAGCAAAACATTTGAGTGAGGATGAGCAGACCTCCTACTTAAAGTTCAGTAAGGTGACATGATCACTACTTTGAAAGTGAAATGCAGGATTGAATGGGCCTTTGTTTTCACACAAAGGATATGCCCTTTGAGTTGAATAAGACTGAAACTCCTTAAGTATGTGCTGCAAGTAGCTTGCTATTACAAGAATAAATTATTGATTATAAATACTATTTAATACTGTTATGTTGAAATCTGTAATGATTGATTGGTTGTAAAATGTACACAAAAAACTCGCTCAGATGCAACATAACAATATTTAGGAGTTATATTAATAAAAAAGGCTTAAAGTGCTTTTTCATGCATTAAAAATGTCCTTAGATTTGATAAAGGCAAAGGATTCAAAGTAGTTGTAAGAAATAAATAATTTCTTTCAGGGGTAAAATTAGATATACTGTTGATTTTAGTTTTAAAAGAATGTCCGATCTTAAAACCTAATTGAACATTTTAAAAATTAGCTAGCAACCAAATAGCTATGTTGTTGGACATGTTGTAATATAACTTATAAGTGGTATTACAGAGGTGAATCCTTAGAGCTCATTAGTTTTTATTTATTTTCCAAAAATATGAAAAAAGACTCTCGAAACTCCTATAAGCAAAGAACAGTTTTGACTCTTGCTGTAAATAGCCACGGTTTATAAATGGGCTGACTAAGTTACTGTTCAAGGCACTAAGCTTGACAAAAAAATCTTAAATATTATATGGTTCAAAATATAAAATATCTATTGTTTCTTCAATCTAGATCTTGTTTCAAGGCGGATACCAGTTTTACCCATTTAAATATGAATTTAATATAAATTTACATTACATTGTAGTACTAACTTAAACAATCAAGTATCTTAAAATCTAAATCTAGGTTTAGTAAAGGAGATCACTTAAAATAAATTCAAAATTGATTTATGTACAGTTGATGTTTACCTAACATTTCAAGATATTAATAAAATAAATATATAGAAAATCAATAATTAACTTATTGATCTTCCTAGAGTGTCATTCAATCAAACTTAAAGTTTATTCAGTTCTGGCTGTCTACAATTTGAACTAAAGAGAATGAAGGAAGAAGGAGTCCAACCAGGTACCAGTAGAGGATAGCAATAAACGAGAATAAAATTGAAATGTTGCCTATGACTAACTCCACGGTCATTACAAGACATATTTATTTTTTTTTTTATTTATTCATAAGACGCCGATCGTCAAGATATGGGCGAATATGGATTTCGAATGAGTGTGATGAGTGTAGATGAGCGAATGTAGTCATTGTTACAAACTAAGTCCGACTATTCCTTAGAAAGTGCCATTAATTAATAGCCCAATGACAAATGAACAGCCAGCCGGTGGTTATCAGCTGATCCTTCTCAAAATGTGTTACGACTCTGATTGGGATCGAACTGAGAACCTTTAGCACATGAAGCTGGGATTGAACCAACTACACTACCGACCAATTTGCTAAAACCATATGCTAAAATATTCTACCGTCTCCTTTCAAAGATCAAGAGGCGGTGTGATGCATAAGGTTTAAAGAAGCAACACAATAATTGGGAAGTACATACTTCAATAATTGTACAGGGGTGGCAGTTATAAGAGAAAATGAAGAATTGAATAGTTCAGATGAATCTTTATCGTGCAAAGTGAAGAAGCCAGATGTTCATTTCCTTCAGCCAAATATTACTCATTGTTTGTTTTAGTTTGTGTATCTGTGTTCCTTGTGCTTCCTTGAGGAACCCTGGAACTCCATTGAAATTGGAAACTCCAGAGAATTATCTAGATAGGCAAGTAACCTGATTCCCTATTCTATGCCAAGAGCTTTTGTTTGCTAATCAGACAATTATTACTCGTCAATAAAGATATTTTCCTTGCCTCTGCCCACTTCCATAATCTAGCAAGCTTTCTAGCCATAATTCAGCCTTTCACTGAAGTAATAGAGCTGGTGAACTGCTGTAGGATATTGAGTATCCCCTCAGTGACCCATGATGACTTTTTGGATACCAAGGGTAACTAGCAGCGGAGTTGAAGATTTATAAGGTTCAGTTTTTAAAATGACTTCTGGTTATAAATAGACGATCTAACTCAAATGATTTTGTTCAATAAAAAGTTTTAGATTTAGAGAAACACTATTGTTGATCACATATTTAGTTGGCTGTGATTTTTTTTTTTCAGATCCAGAAAGGAGATCCAAAGATTAAGATGGAGTACTTCAAATTGAGAGTACCAAAGATTATTTACTAGAAGCAGTATTGATTGTTCCTACAAGATTAGTTCTAGCAAGTCCTATAATTTCTCAAGGGGTTCTAAAAATAGAAATAACAGTAGAATATGCCATCATCGGGGCCTATAAGGCTAATCAGTGACGGATTTAAACCTTTTGCGGCCCTACGCAAATTTTTGTGTGACCCCTCCCTGCCCGCATAACTCTAAATAACTAGTTTGTACTCAGTAGACATATACATCATAATCACGGGCGCCATGCTCACTACACCAAAAACACCTTCACTCTTAACTTAGTTACTTATTATTTTACTTATTTTGACTTAGTTATTTTTTATTATGTTTGAGTACGTGGTGTATTTCTATAACCTATAAGGAGTGTGATACATTTATTTTATAAAAACTAGCAGCTAGCTGTGTAGGAAAATTGTACGAGCTCTTTATTTGGCACAATATTTGTGGCCTCTTTGCGGCCCCCCTTTTGCCTGCGGCCCTAGGCAGCTGCCTAGTAGTAGTGGTGTCAATCTGGAGGAAGGGAGCTTCCAATTTCTTGCAACAAGGAGTCACTACAAAGGATTGCATATGCTAAAAAGCAGTTGTGTATAGCCTTGGAAACGGTGAGATGAGTTGAGGGTTAATTACAACCTTATAAAGCATAATGGGTGGACAAACTTCTTCCTAGTCCTACTACAAGGACTGAGTTTATTCTTAATTGATTTATATCAGTCTTGCTATATCTTAGCCTTTATACCAAACAGCTGTAGGAAGATTTTTTTCTTTTTAAGCTACATGCTTTCATGAATAGGAAATTATCATACTGCGTGTAGCAGACATGTTTAGTGAATTGAATCCTCCCTAGAATTCAATACAGTATTTGGAAACTCTTAACCCGTTGGAATGCAAAGATTTGTTCAGATAGAAATTAAGGACAGCAATCACATCAAGTCTACCTAATGTAACCTTTGTTAGATTCATAACTGTGGCATTTAACCTCACATGAAGTAGGGTTCCCATTTCTACAATTTAATTAGCAACAAAACGTAAGTTAAGCTCAACAGAAAAAAAATGATTTTTTATGTTGCTTTCAATATTATTAATATTATTCTCCCTTTTCCGAAAGAATAAATAAAACAAAATTTAGTTTTAGACATTATTGTTGAACAAATTGAAATGGAAATGTCTTTAAAAATATTATTTGTAACAGTTTTTTTTAAATATATATTATTATGATAATCGATTGGTTGGAGTAACAACTGGAAAATAACAGTATAATAGGAAATAACCCTTAGAAAGTATGCTGGAGTATGTATTTATTGATAGGGCAGAATCAGAATCAAGTTGCTTCCAAGGACTAAAACTAATGTTTTGCCTTAAAAAACTCAATATAATATACCCAGAAGCATTGGCTGCTGAGAGACTTTGCAATGAACTATAAAATTCTTTAAAATTAGTTAATTAAAACTTTATCTAAATAAAAAAATAAAATTGTGAAAATTAAATGGCATTGATTGACTCAAACCATTTTTTTTTTTTTATAGTGTTTATTGGTGGTCTAGGAGCAAGTCCTTGGTTTTGCTGCTAAAACCAAGGTATAAAAGTAATATATATTCACAAAACGAAAATTGAAATTGCGACATTTTAACAGTTAGCTCATCTACATGGCTCTTGGGCTGCTAATATGTTTTTGATAAATAATTTTTGGTGTAATTACCTCTTTAACTGATCTGTTTGAAAAATAAAATATTGCAAACGGTTTCTGATACAGTAATAAGAAACACTTTTTTTCAGCTGTGCTAAGTTTTAGAAAAAAAAAAACTATTATCAAAGAACAATTGGGCGAAAATATATTAATCGTTCCTTCTTAGAAAGTTACTTGATGTTGAAGGAGGAGCTGAACAATGTGTTCATGAAGTAATTAACTATAGTGCAGTATTTTAAACTGAAGCTTTTTAAAACTACAGCTGTTTCAAGATGAAATCATTTTTATGAGAACTGGTCCTAACCATTCAGTCTAAAGCCCTTTTTCCATCTCTACAAATTTGCCTCACAAGTCATGCATCATGTGCCCACACAAGTTGCAGAATGGAAATGGTCTGCATCATGTCACGAGACACGTGCCGGGACAAAAATGTGCCAAGCAACTGCAGCAGAAGATGTGTACATGAGGAATGGAAACAGTAGATAACTTTCGTGCCACTTGTATGAATGGAAACAGTAGATCACTTTCGTGGCACTTGTATGAATGGAAACAGTAGATCACTTTCGTGGCACTTGTATGAATGGAAACAGTAGATCACTTTCTTGGCACTTGTGTGAATGGAAACAGTAGATCACTTTCGTGGCACTTGTGAGAATGAAAACAGTAGATCACTTTCGTGACACTTGTATGAATGGAAATAGTAGATCACTTTCGTGACACTTGTATGAATGGAAACAGTAGATCACTTTCGTGACACTTGTATGAATGGAAACAGTAGATCACTTTCGTGGCACTTGTATGAATGGAAACAGTAGATCACTTTCGTGGCACTTGTATGAATGGAAACAAGGTTTAAAGCATGTTTAAAATTTAGACAGTGATATAAGCATTTTCACTTTGTAGTACTTAGTAAGCACATAACCCTTTCATTTTGTAGCATGAAAGGGTTATGTGGTTTGATTCAGTTTGCAAGTTCTTAATTCTGTTTCTATGATTTTTTATTACGGTTGGAAAATCTAAATACAAAAGTAATGCTAAATCATTTTTATTGTTTTTTATAATTTATTACTTTACAAAGTGTTCTGAAAATTAGATAAATTTTATAAATGTTGCACAAAATATAGTTTTGACTTTAATTAGATATTAACCATTGTTAACACTAATAAACTGCTAAATTGCAAGTCCTATTATAGAGTTAGACAAAATATTAGGTTGTCTTAGGCTTAAAACTGAGAATACATTTCTGTTGGTTCATAAAAACTCATACTTTTAACTGATCAAAGATAAACAACCGAATCGTTCTCAGTATAACAGAAAACGTCATATGATCTTTTTTGTGTTCTTCGCTGAATGTATTTGTATTTGATAAATAATTAAATATTTTTCTCAAATAGTATTTTAAATTATTACCAAATTTGTCTGTGCTTGAATTGGCCATGCATAAAAATCCTTTGAGGCTGTTCAATTCGGATTTAATGCATAAAACAATATCAGTACAATACTTACTTCTATATTTTTATAGGAAACAATATCTACATTGTTTCTTAACTTACTAAAGTATACCCCTGCAAGTTTTGGTGCCAATCGTGTCTCTCACTGCGCTCGCGACACCTCAGCCTTTGACTGTAAATATTAGTAGGTATGGCATAAAATCATAATATTACATTTTTTTACACTCACTCACAGTATTCGCACGTTGCTATAATTTATTAGTATAAACACCCAATGATAAAACCATGCTTACAACTTTCCCTGGTTTAACATTTTGAAAGATCTAACCTTCCTTGATATTTCAAACACCATTGTTTACATTCAAACAGCTGTAAACACTTGTTGGAAATTGTTATTTACGTTTGAAAAGCTGTTATAATTATTCACTTAAATCTCTCTTCATGTTATTCTTATGGCCGAAAAACATACTTTGAGGGCTTCCTAAACCTTTCAGAGTGAAAATATTGAAGAATTAAGACCTTATTGCACAACTACAAACAGAGGCAAATTTTTTGACACCACAACCGTTTAAATTGGTCAAGAAATGAGGGAGGAGTTGTGTTGACAAAAAACGGCTTCATATATTACATATATAAGGATTATTGGGAGTGTTTTCAACGGTTATTGTAAATATTCTACAAATCTTCGTAAATGTCATTACTTCAATGATAATAAGTCTATCTCCAAGTGTTTTATATTTTCATATTCAGACAAAAAAAGTTTTTATTTTGACAGTAATTCTATTTATAATCAGGTAATAATAAAACCTTTGAATAAAGTGAATCTAAAACAATTATTAAGCTTATCTATATTATTTGTATTTTTTTAATCATAAAAATTAACTATTTTGAAAGATTATTCTATTCATAGTAAAGCACACTTACCAGTACAGTTTGATACTCTGACGTTACAAATAGATGCGTAAGGAACACATGTCCTGCATACTAAATAGATATTTCAAATTAAGATTAATTTATTCAATTGATTCAAGGCTAATGTAATTTATATTTTGATTAGTAATAATGAGTATGCACATGTAAGTTTGGATGGAACAACATACAATCTTCTATTAGTTGATGAGTCATATGTAACAACATACAATCTTCTATTAGTTGATGAGTCATATGTAACAACATACAATCTTCTATTAGTTGATGAGTCATATGTAACAACATACAATCTTATATTAGTTGATGAGTCATATGTAACAACATACAATCTTCTATTAGTTGATGAGTCATATGTAACAACATACAATCTTCTATTAGTTGATGAGTAATATGTAACAACATACAATCTTCTATTAGTTGATGAGTCATATGTAACTACTCTATGTTTTAGAGATTATTATTATTATTTTTTTTATTTTTTTATTTAGGAAATAAAGTCTGCATAGATCCTTTGATTATATCTTTCAGCAAATAAATAAATTCTGACAGTACAGTGTTAGTTTTTAAATAAGACCATTCATCCCTAATTTCTAAATATTCTTAATGAAAACTACTATTTTCAATAAAAATAATTTCATCTATAATATTAAAGCTATTTAAAACAAAAATGGTTTATTTTATTCATAGTCTATGAGGGTAAAAGGGTAAATAATGACAGGGTACCATAACAATGGCTTGAAAAAGATTCTGTATTGTAATTTTGTTTCAGTAGAGAGATAAGCAAACCTACCTTGGAGAAAACATTCATTAAACACAATATAAAACAAAATTTTTTCTTACATCAACAACTTTTATAAATTATTGAAGAATAAACTGTAAATAAGGGGCTGATATTCAAATTGAAGGGTAACAATACAATTAAATTTCAAATTTATTAAGTTAAAAACAATGAAGTTTGAAGATATTCTATTAACCAACAACAACAAAGCTTGTCCTATTTTTGAGTACTCAGCCTAAAGTTATAAATAGCTCTTAAAGTTATACACCCCTATCAGTAGCTCCTGCACTCACAATTGTTTTTTTTTTTTTCGAAACAATTCTTATTTGTATTAATTAGAAATTTATTAGTACAAGTCTAAGTCACATAAAAAGGTAAACTTGGTTACAAGAAAGAGGCTTATTAACATTGAAGCGTATTAAGTTAAATTCATTCTCAGTTACAATTAAGTCATATTTTTTTAAATTTTGTCACCTGCAAATTTCCTCTATACAGGGTGTTTCGGAACTCTTAAGCCAAACTTAGGGATTTAGTTCTGGACATGAAAACAAACAAAAAATGTCATGGTCTATCTCGCTTCGTTAACCGTCTGTCCATATTTTTGTGAATTTTATAAAAAAAAATAATAACTCAGGAACAATAAATGCCACAGATTTCAAATTTTGCATACATGGTAAGGCTGATAGCACCTAAATGTACAATTATTTTCTATATATTTTGTTCAACCATTTGGAAATAGCTTAGGATAGGAAAATTAATGGTTTTTTCTTTGTAAATTTTTAGTTTTTTAAACGTAAATTTCCACACAGATGAACAAAAAATATCGAAAATCATTGCAGGTTTAGATTCTATCAGTCTTACTAAGTATAAAATATTTTTAAATCAGTGGTATTTATGGTTCCTAAGATATTAATTTTTTTTATAAAAACCACAAAAATATGGACAGGCTGTTAACAAAGTGAGATATACCATACTGTTAAATGATATTTTTGTTAGTTTTCATATCCAGAACTAAATCCCAAAGTTTGGTCAAAGAGTTCCCAAACAGTCTCTATATTTGAATAAAAGCTCTGACTCTTTATTGATATTCAAAATTCCTGTTAAGTAATTATTTATGTTTTATATATATATATATATATATATATATATATATATATATATATATATATATATATATATATATATATATATATATATATATATATATATAGGAAAAGTAGGCTATTTAGATCTTACTAGTAGTACACAAGATTGCCAATGGAAATGGACTGCTCCTGTTAAATTTTGTCTTTAAACTCTATTTAGTGCAAATTTGGTTGTCACAAAAAAAATTGCAACTATAAAAGTGGTCAAAACTGAGTTCCCGGCTAAGGATTTCACATTAAAACGTAAAAAGTCAGCGTTTATATATTAGATGTAAAAAAAAATCAAAGTCTAAAGTACAATATTTTTATATTGTTGTAATGAAAACAAACAACGAAAATGTGTTTTTAAATTTGGGTCTGTTCTTTTCAGATAATTATCTCAAACATTTAAGGCGTTGCCCAAATGTAATTACAGTAGTAAAAGGCTCTCTTCAGAGTTAATAGAGCAGTTATAGCAATTTTGCAATGTTTGCCACATGATTGCATTCTTCGCCAGTATTTCTTCCACACAAAATCTTCGAGTTGAATCTTATATTTAGTTTTTTGTAAACATAACTTCTGTAAAATTTTTCCACATATAAATCTGTTAGTTTTGTGTTCATTGATTTTATTATGAGTTTGTTTCTTCAGCTGATTTGATAGTTTTGACTAAACATTTTTTTTATTATTTGCTTAGCTATTTATGCATTTTTTTAAAACTTCACTTGCCAGTGGAGATTCGAATCTTGGACATTGCCCTCCGCAGTCCAAAGCCTTAGTCACTGAGCCAACACGCCGGCATCAGTGGCATTACTAAATGGTTCTTTTTTTAGTCTTCTTTTCACCTGTCCCTGGTCTAAATTTATCAACCAATCCAGCTGTCATGCATAGCTTCATTCCGGAGCTGATTGATAAGGGAGGATTTTACTGATTGATTGAAAAACAATGTTTGTTGTACCTACAGAATTAAAATGGATTAACTTAAATCAACACCATTGATATTTTAGACTTTATATCAACATCAACCGGAAAGAAGATAGAAAGCAGCATTTATTATTGATCCTTTCAATAGCCCATCTAATTACGCACCTTCAACATAAGGCCTACAAATTTTCAACAAAATTTCAGCCTTTGAGGTTTAGTGGTTTTTGGGATACAGTAATGAGTGAGTCAATAAGTGAGTCAGTGATATTTGGATTATAAATACTGTATAGTAATGTAAATGCTAATTCCAGTTTGGATCTGTTCAGCAGAACCACAGCCATCTGTAGTAAAAAGGCTGCGATCTTTCCATTACATAATTTAAGCTATTGAGTTTAGGCAGTACTTATTGTGCACAGGGAAACCCAACATATGGTTTGGTTAGAATATATTAAACGAAAATTTAAGTAAATTTTGACAAAATAATATTGTCTTAATCAATAAACAGGACATGAAAACACTGCTATAAATGGGAATCAATTTTTTATGATTGATTAAATGTTTAGAAGTATAAAAGATAAGTTTGAAAGCTATAACCAAATTATTTATTGTTGTCAGAACTAATCGATTTATTTTGTAAAATCATCATGGTACAGTATATAATGTAAATGATTTTATTTATGAAATAATATAATAAAGAATAATACGTAGACGTAACACTGAATGATAGATGTATATTGTTTTTTATATTTAAACATGGAGATATTTTAGTTGCCTGTGTACTCATGACTACAAAACAATGATTCATTATTATTGTATAAAATGAAATGTATGGAAGATTGTATCATTGTACCTAGAATAAATTATAGTAGGAATCACGCATCCTCACTGTGTTACCTACCGTACGTTGTTTAGTTACCGTGGATTATATGGTATAAAAGGAATTGGATTGATTTTTATATAGATAAGTTATAGCATTGATTCTCACAGCAAAATGTTAAATATACACACAACATAATATAGCATTTTCATTAATGACAATTCCTTTTTAAGTTCTGATTGCCATACCGTTTTCAGCTTGAGATGGGGTGTAAAATGACGTACGTGTGTGAGTGGCCGGATGGGTTAACACCATTGTATGTGTGTGGGTGGGTAAACACCACTGTACGTGTGTATCTGGGTGGGGCAATACCACTGTATGTGTGTGGATGGACGAGCGGGACATTACCACTGTATGTGCGTGGGTAGATGGGTGAGTCAATACTACTGTGTATGGGTCAATATGAGGCCTAAATTGAACTCTAGTGTGAATCATTTAAGTTATAATCCAACAAGTATTAAAATTTTGAAGTGGACTACCAGGTCATGGACCCCAAGTCATTCCTAATAACACTGAAACCCTCTAAAACTAGCGTGGGTTTGTATTAATTTAATGGTATTCTCAAAAAGCAAAATAATATTTCATAAACTTTGGAAAAATTTTAAGGAGTTACTGACTTAAAACTCACCCTGTATATACCTGGAAGCATGTCACAATATCAATACTGTACAAATGTTATTGAGTTACTGACTTAAAACTCACCCTGTTTGTACCTGGAAGCATGTCGCAATATCAATACTGTACAAATGTTATTGAGTTACTGACATAAAACTCACCCTGTATATACCTGGAAGCATGTCGCAATATCAATACTGTACAAATGTTATTGAGTTACTGACTTAAAAATCACCCTGTTTGTACCTGGAAGCATGTCACAATATCAATACTGTACAAATGTTATTGAGTTACTGACTTAAAACTCACCCTGTATATACCTGGAAGCATGTCGCAATATCAATACTGTACAAATGTTATTGAGTTACTGACTTAAAACTCACCCTGTATATACCTGGAAGCATGTCGCAATATCAATACTGTACAAATGTTATTGAGTTACTGACTTAAAACTCACCCTGTTTGTACCTGGAAGCATGTCGCAATATCAATACTGTACAAATGTTATTGAGTTACTGACTTAAAACTCACCCTGTTTATACCTGGAAGCATGTCGCAATATCAATACTGTACAAATGTTATTGAGTTACTGACTTAAAACTCACCCTGTTTATACCTGGAAGCATGTCGCAATATCAATACTGTACAAATGTTATTGAGTTACTGACTTAAAACTCACCCTGTTTATACCTGGAAGCATGTCGCAATATCAATACTGTACAAATGTTATTGAGTTACTGACTTAAAACTCACCCTGTTTGTACCTGGAAGCATGTCGCAATATCAATACTGTACAAATGTTATTGAGTTACTGACTTAAAACTCACCCTGTTTATACCTGGAAGCATGTCACAATATCAATACTGTACAAATGTTATTGAGTTACTGACTTAAAACTCACCCTGTTTATACCTGGAAGCATGTCACAATATCAATACTGTACAAATGTTATTGAGTTACTGACTTAAAACTCACCCTGTATATAACTGGAAGCATGTCGCAATATCAATACTGTACAAATGTTATTGACTGCTTCATTGGTTTGGATCTACAGTAAATTGTGTTTCTTGCATTAAAATAATTTACTGAGTGATCTCTTGTACTTATTTAACCACTTGATATTTTGAGTCAATATTTTTTTTAATTCTGCCGATACTTAAAATTATTTATAATATTTGTTTGTTATATAAACTATGTCTTAAAGAAATGTATTCTGCAAGCCTTAATAAAAAATTACATTTTGAATTGAATTACTTATCACTATGATACAATTTATTTGATAAAGTTCCAAGTACTTTATCTGTTTGAATTTTTTTATTGCCTGTGATTTCATTGTAAGGCTGTGATATTATCGTAAACATTTTGTATTGTTATTGATAGTAAAAATTAATTTGCAAATCTAATGCATTATCACACATTACACCTGCTTGGCTAAGTCACAATGTATAGTTAAGGATGCAACTAATATAAGAAAATGAGCAATGAAAGAAAAGCTAATTACAGAATCATTATATAAAAGGCTAGTTTTATTGGATGCCTATTAATAAAAGGTTAGTTGTCTGGATAAACAACCATAAATCTCCTCAGTTGATTATTGAACTTAGGGAGGTTGATCTTATTTTCTTGTGGTGATAAAAAATTCTAAATGTATTCTTTTATAGATAGTCTGTCTTTTTGAAGAAGTGGGTATATTGGTACATTTGTTCTCATGAAATTGATCTCTAGAATAACTAGAATGTACTTATGTTCTAATTGTACATCATAAGCAGCTGTTGTTCCAGAATGTGCCAGAGTGATGATTGGTATTAGTAAACAGATGGAGGCGTCATATCACAAATGTAAGTGTTTCTAGTATGATTGTGGAAGGTAGTGTTAGTATTCTTTACCATTTGAAAAAGTAGTTATAGGATTGTTTTGGTTTTTTTTCCAAAAAAATGTCTTCGATGAAATTTTTTTAAATTTGAATATAAATAGTTTTTGTTGGTATCACTTTCCAAATAAAAACTGCACGGCCCAGATATGAGTACACAAAACACAATAAGCTGGGAGAAGTACATGGGTGTTAGTACATTTGCAAGGGTTCTTATTGCAAAGGTATCTGTACATATTTCTTTGCATCATAATCTATATGACTTTAGAAGTTTAGATTCTCATTCACCATTATTCCAAGAAATTCAACAAATGTCATAAGATTCTTTCTTAGATTATGAATGTGAAGTTGAAATGGAGAGTGTGTTACTCAATACCACTGTACGTGTATGGGAGGGTGTGTGGGTCAATACCACTGTACCTGTATGGGACGGTGGGTGGGTCAACACCACTGTACCTGTATGGGAGGGTGGGTGGGTCAATACCACTGTACATGTATGGGAGGGTGGGTGGGCCAACACCACTGTACGTGTATGCGAGGGTGGGTGGGTCAATACCACTGTACGTGTATGGGAGGGTGGGTGGGTCAATACCACTGTACGTGTATGGGAGGGTGGGTGGGTCAATACCACTGTACGTGTATGGGAGGGTTGGTGGGTCAATACCACTGTACACGGGAGGGTGGGTGGGGAGTGTTATTATTTAGAATTTTATAAATTCCAGAATTAGAAGAAGTTGAGTTTCATCTGTATTTATGAATTGTAAGTTACCCTGACACCACTGAATCAAAACGTTTCATTCAACGAAACAGTGAAGCTCAAAGTATCTTATGATATTGTTGGAAAGTGAAGGTACTGCATGGGACACTGTTAACAAATAAAAGAATCATCTTTGGGTCCAAAATGGGCCCCTGGTAGAGTTGCTATAAGTCCGTATTTTGTACGGACGGTTTGTATTTTACATTCTGTGTCTGTACCGTACAAAGTAAACCCCAGGTAGATATCCGTATTTTTAGTTATGTTAGTATTAAAAAAAACTATATTTTAAGTATTTATTATTATAAAAAACACATACATGTATTGCTACTACACTGAGCAATCGTTAATCGACAATCGTGAGAGGTTGTGCGTTGTAAGATGACACGTATACTATGTAGGGCCTACTATTATACTATCACACACTTACCTACCCTTAAAAAAAACGTTGTCAACTTCTGAACTTGGCCGAAAATAAGTGTGACAATTTTGAAAGATGGTTGGAGTTTGCTCTTTCTCTATCCGGTACTTTGGCACCAGTTGAACAAGTTTTTTCACTAATGAAAAATGTCTGGACACCTGATCAGAACAGATTGTCAGTGGAGAAGGTTCCACTGCATCAAAGTTAACAGTGATAAGCCATGTACTGAATTTTTTAAAGCCATTAAAAAACAATGGTTCTTTACTTAGAAAGGTAATCTCTTCAAAAAATATGGCTGGTTTCAGCCTTCATCTAGTACAACTAGTACAAGCGATACCTAAACACTTTCAAGGATATTTATGACAATTTATTGAGTTTGGCCAATTTAACTAAAACCTCAATAACCAGGGGAAAGCGTAGAAGTTGTGGAGGAATTTGATTATGAAATGAAAGATAATTTTACTAGGCAGAGTTAAGACTTTGAAGTCTTCTCTTCTTCTTATCCTTAATATGACAAATTTAAATTTAGTTTATGCTAATTTAGGTAAATAAGTAAATGAGAATACATCAACTAGCTTTAACAAACAAAATTAAATTATTAAAATTTAACAAAAAATTATAATTGTTTTGAAGTAAACATTCATTCACTTAATGAAAATCAAAGATAAAAGATGCGAAAATAAAAATTTTGTTTCATTATATTTATTATTTAACTATAGTTTTTACAGTATATTTTTTCATTTATCTTATCAACAGTGCTCAACTGAGCATTTTATAGTTAAAATACTTTAAAGAAGGTATTGATTTTGGATCTATTTATTTTAAAATAGCACATAAATGTCACCAAAGAATCAATAAAGTACTGTAGTTGCAAGAAAACAATTAGCTTGAAAACTGTTTATACTCAAATTAGATTAAAAAGCTTGTTGTAACAACATAATCCTGAAAGTAAATATACTCATAACGAATAGTAATATTGTATACAATGTATATAGACTTAAGGATTCACCGATACACCAATGTTACAAGATGTGGCTGATATAGAATGATTTACCAAGAGGTTAACAAAATGCATTTTTAAACTTAAGCTTTAACGGTAAACAATAATCAATAAACAATACCTATACACTTTCTGGATGCTTCGTAAATCTTGACATTTTTATCTCCAGGGTTATAATCAGGTCTGTATTTGTTGGGAACAGTTTTTATTCCACGAAAATTTCATTTTTATTAAACAAACAATCAGAAAATCTACTTTTAAGCGTGATTTTTCCATAATTTTTGTGACATTTTACGCTGAAAACGAATTTGTAAAATACAGAAGTATAATAAAAGGTCCTTTCTGAGCTAAGTCGAAGTCAGTTAGTAACAAGACTACACAGGTCTTCCACACTCATCCTACACCCTAATAATCATTCATATTTTCCTTAAAATAAGCTCAAGCTGTGTCGGCATCTCAAATGTGAATAACAATAATATAGGTTAACTATGAAAGCTTTAATTTCAACAGTTAAACTTATCTTATTATCTAAAACAAGCAGCGTTCGGAAGACTTTTTTTGATCTGAGGATTTTTTATTTTTTAGGGGTTTCTGACCACGAGAAATCTATTGGCGCCAGTCTCAACCCTGGGAAAACTCTGATTTCTGCCACAGAGGCTCCTAGACATCCCTTGTTATCGACTTCTAGCAGAAAAACAATATGGAAACATTATTGACTTCTAGCAAAATGTGGGGTATCAGACTATAGGCATTTATCTCCTAAATCACGTTATACCATTATATTTTGGAAGAGACAACATTTAAGGGCTCTGCACCCCCCCAAATACAAAATATGTTCAAAAACCCAAAATTGGTTAATGTTAAACTAATACACCCAAGTGGGTTGTCACATTACAGGTATTCGCCTCTTAATTTCTAATATACCATCAGATTTTATTTAAAAATTCTGTTTATGGGCTTCACTGCCCCAAAAACCAAAATGTATGGTCATACTGCTTAGGAATCCTGACGAGGCCATACACCGATCTTCCTCACGAGGCGACATGCCGAGATCCACAAATGGGACTGTAGAGAGTGCCTTGGAGAGGCCGCAGGCTGAACTTTCCCTCACGAGGCCGTAGGCCGAGTTCCTCAAAGGGGCTAAAGGTAAACGCGGAAGAACCTCCGAAACGAAATTTATTAATAACCTACAAGGTAGAGCAACAACAAACGATCCTCTGGGAGATATGGATGCTGATGCTACTACCTCTTCAGTTTCCAAAATTCAACTGAGCAAAGCGCGGTCTCCCGGTACTTATTTTTAAATCAACAGTTACTTCATCTAATTGCGTAATAATCTTTTTCTTTTCGATTACAATTGTCAAAGGTCAGCAAATGCAATTGTCAGTCGGTTTTTCCCTATAATAAAACAGTGTTATCCGTAAGCAAGCTAATTAAGCTATTTACTTGCCATTGTTTAAACTATAACAATGGCATTTATTTTCAACATGTAGCCCTGAAATATAAATACAATACTGTTTTCTAGGCACGTGTTGACCTCTGCCTACTAGCACACTGAAGGCGCCATCTCCCTCTACAAGTTTTATTATATTGGACCATTGTTTATAGCCGTTATTATAGCGCGTATAATCAATGGAATAGGCCAAAAAGTTACTGGTAAAATGTTAAACCATACTTCATATAACGATATGATTTTAGTTGTGTTGAAATTGTATAATTTTATTAACACTATTTACATACATTTTGCGTGGTTCATAATTAAGAGTTTTTATTTTAAGCCAGGTAAAATCAATTTTTCAAAACACTAAAATTACTGTTCTTAAGGCATATACAAGCTAATAGCTACAACACATTTTTAAAACGGTTTTAAATAAATTTGAAAAATATTACGTTGAAGACAATTATAAAACAGTTTATCACTTGCCAATTAATTTATTAACAGCGTACTGGTTTATTGTTGAATTTCACAGCGTTACATTAAAAGAAATATTATTTTGTAAAGAAATAAAATATTATCAGCTTTTTATTGGCGCTAATGCCTGCAAAGTCAGATAATACCGCCTTCATGCACATGAACACTTCCGACCGGGTCATGGGCCAACTCGAGACGCACCAAGTCAAGGTCTTGTTCGACTAAACATATGAAATGAAGGTATTAACTATCTATAGCTACAGTTTATCGTACTGTTCTTAATCAAGATTTAAAAAATATTTTAAGGACCTTCAACTTAATTAAGATTTATTCGTATGTTCAATATTATACACGGTAAGTGTTATGTGAAGTAAAAGAAAATACAATAATATACATGTTTTTATGCAACAAGCGTTTTTCAAAGTTACACGTCTAATTTACGATAAAACTCTAGGGAAAAACTTAAATAATTATATTTCTTTACATATGGTAATATTTTATTTTATACTGTCGAGTACTGACCCCACTTATTTCATTACGGAAAACAAGCTATTTCCTGAGATATTCAGGCTTACCGGTTTGAAGAGGTTTGTGGACCAAATGAATAGTTTGCAGGCCACAGCATCCCATGTTCAACAACTCTCCAGACTTTGCCCTGAATTCACTTGTGAACCGTTTGCAAGTCACAGCATCCCATGATCAACAACTCTCCAGACTTTGCCCTGTATTCACTTGTGAACAGTTTGCAAGTAGGGCCTAATAGCATCCCATGATCAACAACTCTCCAGACTTTGCCCTGTATTCACTTGTGAACAGTTTGCAAGTAGGGCCTAATAGCATCGCATGATCAACAACTCTAGACTTTTTCCTGTATTCACTTGTGAACCGTTCGCAAGTCACGGACGGCATCCCATGATCAACAACTCTGCAGACTTTGCCCTGTATTCACTTCGCAAATCACAGCATCCCATGATCAACAACTCTCCAGACTTTGCCCTGTATTCACTTGTGAACAGTTTGCAAGTCATACATCCCACGATCAACAACACTCGAAACTTTGTCCTACATTCACTTGTGAACAGTTTGGAAGTCACGGCGTCCCATGATCAACAATTCTCTAGACTTTGCCCTGTATTCATTTGTGAACAGTTTGCAAGTATATTCACTTGCAAAAGTGAAGTTTGCTCTGTATTCACCTTTGTGGTCAAACATTTTGATACCGTATAAAACAGATTTTTGTGCTCTACTGGGAGGGCATCTTGAATCGCAACGGTTGGGAGGGCATAAAAAGTCTGTACAGTGATTTCAGATTGATTGTAACACTTTTAAATATAGATTTCACACGGCCAGAAAAATCTAGCTTGGGATCAAAAGTAACCCCAAGAATTTATAGAAAAGCACTCATGATAAAGAGTTTACTACCACAATGACTATCTGATTAGAACGAGCCGTTCACCTGCAACACAACATGTTTATCCGATTTGAGTAGAAGCCCATGATCATCACACCACATATTCACCTCTCTAAATTTGAATTAACTTTGTGCGCAGCTTCAGCTCTTGCCGTGGGATTATAAGATAACATAAGCTCTGAATCGTCAGCAAAGAGTGAAGAGAACAGAACATGATTCCTAAAATCTGCAGTGTATAAGAAAAACGTACTGGACCCAAACAACTGCCTTGTGGAACACCAACTAATCTATGCGTCGCTGGAGACAGCTGCCCATCTATCTTAACTCACTGAGACCTTCCATGTGAATAAGATGAAAACCATCTATCATCAAGATTATAAAATCTGAGTTTGGCCAACAACAGTTCAAAGTTTACCGAATCAAAAGCCTGGTAAAAGTCATCAAACTCTGAGAGCCCCTGTCCCTAGCAAAAATCATATCATCAGTCAGTCATACTGAACATGTATGGTGCTAATTGATAAAACAAGTATTTATACGAAAAAGTGGATTTCGTATAAAACTCGACGAATATTTTTGCTCCGGCTGACATAGTCTCTAAAGACATCCTTATTTTAGAAACATTTTTCCGTTTCTCTCATAGCTATTTATTCAGTTCTAAAGAACATATTTTCTGGTCATTGTTGTTTTCAAACGTTCAAACTATTCACAGCAATTCAGAAATTTAACCATGATTGATGAAAAAATAATACTTTTAACACACACTATATATAAAAATTACAGTTTTGTTCACCTAAAAAAACTTGCTATTAGTTTCGTCTCATTGCCATATCCTCAATCTGTTCTCCTTATCAAGATGCAGTGATGAGTTGCAATCTTTATGATTCTGTTGGATTGTCGAAGTCCGCAGTATAGAAAGTTTCCTGGTGTGTCGTGGAGTGTAGGAGGAACAGTTGTGCAGGAGAGTATCTGGAAATTGAAGGCACTTTTGCTGCATTTCCCGAACACACATACATAAATACATGAGGTCGAATGAGTGAATGTGTAAGAAAATGAATGCTGTAGTATTTATAGAATTGTTTTAATTTATTTAAACTGACCAAATAGTTAATTTATTAATTTAAGTAGTAATCTGTTTATGTAAAACATATTTTTAGTTTTGATTTTGATTTTAAATTATAATGCTTAAGGGCACTCCGGATTCCATTTAAACTTAATGCTAACAATAATGCACATAACTTTTGTTCTGTTTAACATATTGTTGTAATTCTTTTTTTGTTTTAAAGACCAGCCCTTTGCCTAGTTCCTAACACAAGATTTTGGCTTTAAATGTAAAACAAAAATTTATGTGAATTTTTAAAAAAATGTAAAATTAATAATAAAAAACAGTAACCTACATACGATTAATTTTATTTTTTTTAATGGAATATAACTTCAAAGTATAATATTATGATACATCATTTTAAAGAGGAGATTCCAGAGAAAAATAATCAGTAAAAAAGTAATAATGTGAAAAAATTACATTTTTTGGTTCCAGAGTGCCCTTAAGGGGCCCGTTCCCTCCGCGAAAATGCGAAAAACATGGGTTAGTATTTCAATGAGTCGGTCGAGAATAAATCGCATCCCCATTCTAGTGGACCATAAGTTAGTTTTGGTAAACATTTTAGTTTTTTTTTTTTATTTATTTTGTCACAGTTAAATATGTCCTTCTTGATGGTTTTCTTTTAAAAGACTCATAATATCAACTTATGGTCCATTAGAATGGGTCTACAATAATTATACAGCGTTTATTATAACTCATTTTAATAATAATCACGGACATTAAAGTTGAAATAGAAAAGTATGTTTTAGCACGCTGAGGTAAAATTGCATTGCTACTACAGGGCTGATGACGCTCCAGCGGTGGCTTGGCAGTTCGGGAAGCAGCCGTCACGTTTGTCTTGATTTCATCACCACTCTGTAAATGGTAGGGTTAATAGTATGAGAGGGATTTTTAGTTTTATATTCGTCCGTTGTACTAATTTTCATACAATAAAAACATTATTATTTATAACTCCGTCATTTATGGTAAACTCTGGTAATACAATTTTTATATATTGCTAATTTTTCGGCTAAAGTTAATTTTAATATCAGCTCATACGATTTCATTTTAATCTGTTTACTGTACTACGAAATAAAATGTTATTTATATCACGGATTATTGAAGTTACGGAAACTACATACTTCAACCCATAATGTAGCTATTGTACGACTGTAAAAACTTTTACATATTTACTGTCTAATTCAAAATTGTTATGGATACATGAGTTTGATAAACCCTGCATAATAAACACTAGGTGGAAAAAAAATCAAAATTTCCCTTCTTTATTTCTATGTTAACCTATGTGTACCATTTTTATTATATTATATTTTTGTTAAATCTTTGTCGGTGTAAAAAAGAACCATTGTTTAACCACCTTTCGATTGTTTTGTGACAGTTAAAAATTCGTGAAATAAAAACTACTAATCTGATATACGTTAAACTTTTATACAATATAAATACCCACTTTACAACGTCCCAGACTTTTTCCGTGAAAAGAGGATTCGTTATTTAAGGAATTTTCACTTTAGCGGTGTAAGGAGCCATTTTAGACGTGGCAACGTTGCACGCTGATGAGGGCCGAGTGGCAAGACTATTCGGCGATTTCACGGTCTAGGGCTCGTGACGCCTTTATCAATAATAAATCAGTATAAAATCACTCAGCATATAAACAATACAAACTATTACATATTCAAATAATTGACGTCAGTGGCTCAATAACAAGGCTTGTTTGATGATTGTGACACTACTCAGTGTCAAGGAAAAGTTACATCAGTAAAATTATAATAACTGTGTTTTGCTCGAGCGAAAAATTCTGAAACTTTGTAAGTTAGCTTTCAGTTAGTGCATATACAACGTATAAAGGTTTCAGAAATATACGATAAGTTGTTTTCATTTTGCGAATTTTTAATTGTCATAGGACAATCCAATGGAGTGAAAATTTCGTTTTTTTACACCGACAAATATTAAAAAATGTTAAATGATGTTAAACACGTTAAATCTACTTAGCTTAACGTAGAAATAAATATTAAAAACTGTTATGTTATTTTCAATTGTTTACAACAATTGTTTATTGTGCAGTGATTGTCCAAACTCGGGCATCCGTGATGTTAAATATATGACAATACAGTAGTTAAATGCATTTACATTTAGATCTTCTATTCAATACAGTTATTGGCTGACAGATTTACTGTAAACTTGTGGAGAAAGAATGGACTCATGCAAATTCCTTAATTAACATTTAAAATATACTTTCCTCAATTCTGTTGCCCAAATACATGTTAATTAGTGTAGTGTGAGCCTGGTCTTTAATTATTAATGGGATGTTGTAGTGGTTCAGACCGCCAATTCTGTAAGTAATTATTTTAAGACGAAATTAAAAAATACTATAGATTTACATTTATTGCTTATCGTAACAATAATTTACAGTTATTTTTATTTGCATATAGTGATTTTATTATATTATAATATTTCATTTCTGAATATTCCATTAAATTATTATTAACCCACACTATACTTTGAGTGTTTCAATTTTATTAGAGATCACTTGGGGTCCAAGATCTGGAAGTCAACTTAAAACATTTTAATAAGAACGTGGTCATGTGATATGTTATTTAACACTGCCAAATTGCAATTCAAGCCGAAAACGATAGTAAAATTAGAAATTAAAAAGTATTAGTCGTTCTTTAGTATTGAATTATTTTAATTCTTCTCTTTTATTTAATTCTTCATCGCATATGAATCTTCTCGACTAAAACTGACTTGTCATGGCTAAAACAAAACCAGATTTATGTTTTTAACAGCCGGCCAGATTAGTCGAGACAAATAGTTTTATTTAAGAAAATACGGGGTGGGGGAAAATTAAACGCGTTCAAAACAATGTTATTTTTTCAATAGACAATACATTTTTTTAAATAATTGTGATCCATTTTTTAAAGTAATTTACTTAAAACCGTTAAATGGCGGAGATAAACATTCTTAAAATTAATTACTTTGAAATTCAAACGACCACTACTCTGGAAAGGATAAACCTTTCGAAGTCCGGTTTCCGGCAATTAATTTCTCTTAACTAGACCTTTCATTTGATATCAAACCCGACCTAGGCTTGCGTTGATGATTTTCGTTCAACTCCTCATGGGCCGTCCCCCTGAAAATATGAAAGGCCGCTAATGGCGTCAAAAAGTTGTTCTTCGTAACCATGATCATGTACAAGATTTCACTTTTACAAGTGAAGTCATACAAAATTTGTGAAAGCGTTTCCATATTTTTTTTTCACCCTGAAAATAAAATAACAGAATATAATAACTAACTAATGACACGTCCTTTTTAATTTATGATTGCACGAGTGTTTTTAACTTGAAATAGCGGTGTTAAATGACATATCTCATGACCATATTTATATTCAAAATTTTGAAGTTGACTCCTAGATCTTGGACCCCAAGTGTACCTAATTAATAATATAAAACACTCTCAATTTAGTGTGTGGTTATGTCAATTTAATGGCATATTCAAAAGCAAATCTTTTATAAATTGTGAAAACAAGTTAGAGGGTAATAATTGACTTCGGAAGTTCTCATTAATTAACATTACGAGGGTTAAAATAGATGTACAAATAGATAAAAACACGCTTCTTGGTATTATTAAATAAGTAAAAATAGTAATATTTCTAAAATTATTTTTCTCCACTACCATTTTAAATGCAATAAACTTAAATAATTGAAAGCTTACACGCTTCTAATAATTACTACTTTTCTTTTCAGTTTTTCTGCCATAAAAAAACATGGCATACTTCTACCATAACTTCTGCCATAAAGTTATCATGACATAAAAACGTTAAGACCTTACAGGCCTGGTACGTTTGGACCAGTAGCCCCGCTTCTCGGCGGCCCTGCTCACAGTGTTGTGCTCCATAATCAAATCCATCCATTCTCAAAGCCATGGTTCAATTGATATCAAATCATTGCATTTTCATTTTGATTTTTATTAGATCTATTTTGGTAAAGCCTAACTTGCCTTATATCACTGAAAGAGATAGTACAAGCCACTGTAACGACTATCGGCGCAGAAATTATGTGTACTCGAAACGGATGGTTGTTTACTAAGAAACTAATAGGCCTATTAAAAATCCGATTCCAAAATTATTTGCCTCATTTATTATTGTAAGCTATGACATATGAATTTTAAATGTTATTATAAGTTTTGATAATTGATGTCCTTGTTAGGACAGATAAAGTACAGGAATTTTAACTAGTTTTGACTGTTAATCAGCATTATACTTTTATTACTCAAAACCCCGTTAATGGATCGCATTTATATTTTAATGTTTGGTACCTATAACTTATTTTCAATTTCAGAATGTTAATTTTTCGTATAAATAGTTGACAGAAGAAATAAAAGTTCGTATAAAATTCCTGAAACAACGTTTTCTTAGCTTGTAGAGGTCGTAAAGACAATTACTTGGTCACGTTGTACTCCTTATGAAATGTGTGATCACGTCTCACGTTGTACTCTTTATGAAACGTGTGGTCACGTCTCACGGTGTACTCCTTATGAAACGTGTGGTCACGTCTCACGTTGTACTCCTTATGAAACGTGTGATCACGTCTCACGTTGTACTCCTTATGAAACGTGTGGTCACGTCTCACGTTGTACTCCTTATGAAATGTGTGATCACGTCTCACGTTGTACTCCTTATGAAATGTGTGATCACGTCTCACGTTGTACTCTTTATGAAACGTGTGGTCACGTCTCACGGTGTATTCCTTATGAAACGCGTGGTCACGTCTCACGTTGTACTCCTTATGAAACGTGTGAACACGTCTCACGTTGTAATCCTTATGAAACGTGTGGTCACGTCTCACGTTGTACTCATTATGAAACGTGTGGTCACGTCTCACGTTGTAAATCCTTATGAAACGTGTGGTCTCGAATCACAATACACTACTTTTATATGCGTAAGTAAATGAAGTGATTCTAAATTGAATTCAGTAAATTTAAAATCACTGAATCGTCAACGTACGTGAATAGGTGGGTGGGTGGGACAATTATGACGTATGCCAATACCACAGTACGTTTTTAGATGGATGGGTGCGTCTGTTATTGTCCCAAGTGAAGGTTACGTTTTACAGATATTGCTTTTGTAACCTCTTGTTTATGCAACTGTCAACATCAACAACTGCTTTAACAATTGTCTTTCATTCAAAAACTTCCTATCGAATAAATGTCTGTTATGTTTCATAAGAAGGCGTAAAAAGCAATTGTAATAATTCTACTGAATTATTCTAACCTTTCAAAGTGTTCTGATGATTTTCCCTTTTAATATAATTAGCAATTTGGCTTGTAGATGATTACTTTTTATTTTAAGATACATATTTTCCCAATCGCTTTTTACACCTTCATTAGCAAATTTGGAGTGGTGGCAAAAAGACAACATATAAAGCAAAATAGGGCTATCGTTTCCCTATCCAGATGGTAGTGTATGAGTAATACTTGATAACTATCTAAAGCAACATAAACACTATAAGGTAAGATGACATTCAACCGAATCTAACTTCCCACCACAACACAACATACGAAAAAAGTGCTGTGAGACTAACGAATGGATCACCAGATGGTATAGGTTTGCCACTGTCTAGCAGACGTTGCGGTACAGGTCGTTGCTATTTCTCTACCAATGTTACGAAAAATAACCGCAAGTTTGCAGAAAATCTGGTAAGCCTGAGTAGACTCGAATGGACGTCTCTTGAGAACATTATGTACCATATATAACATGGCAAAATCATGTTAATATTTTATCTATACTGTGTTTGCAACATTATTTTGTGTTTGGTTCTCCAACAATTTCATTTAAAAAAACTTTTATATTTTTTTGGCTCACCCATTATATAAATTAAAGTTGAATTTTCAAAAAACACAGTCCATAAGAATAATATAGTGGCTTTGGTTTCTATGGTGGGTTAAATTTAAATAACTAAATAGAAAATACTCCTAATTTTCCTCTGCTTTCCGTCTCTTTGATGCGACATGAGACCCATCAAAGACCGTCGACAAACAATCTTCTTCGGCCCTGTCAATCGGGTGTTTTTGGCATCTGACACTTTTTTGTTACTCTGCATTGCTTTGCGGCTTCTTTTTAATAACTGGATTTATATTTCTGTTACGTGTGTGATAGTTAGGCTAGTAAGCCTGTATCAGGTTGTCTGTGAAGTAAATAATTATTTCACACATAAAAAGGGAACTGTTATCAGTTAATTTTTAACTCTATGCATTTGTTTTTCATGATTCCATTGGGTTGAATTTTAAATTTAGCTAATGGCCTCTCTCCAGACAAAAAAATGTTTGAAGATTATATTTGCTACAACCCCCAAAGCTCTATGGAATACCTCACGAAGCTTTGTACTAAGCAAAGATAAACTAATTTAGAAATTATTCAGTTATTTAAAAAAAAAACACAACAATTAAAAGTCACAATTTTAAATTAAAGTAGACGCTGATTCGTCTAGCTTACTGATAGCTTATCACGTACAGTACAGAACAAATTTTAAAAAATTAGTGAATAATAGCCTTCTTAACAATTGAGGCCTAAATTGTAAGAATAGGTTCGTTTCAGATTCTTTACTAACTGCTTTATGAAATTTGAATATATGCAAATCGCAGAATTCAATAATTTGTAAAATTCTAAGCGATCACAGTATTCTAATGGTATTCGTTAGAATGTCATAAACAACGGATACAGTTCATCACTGTTCATTTGACAACACTATGTCGTTGTTGACGTCTTTCTGTATTTTTGTTGTTAATTTGACCTACCATGTTGACATGTTTCTGTATTTTTGTTGTTAATTTGACCTACTATGTCGTTGTTGACGTCTTTCTCTATTATTGTTGTTAATTTGACCTACCATGTCGTTGTTGACGTCTTTCTCTATTATTGCTGTTAATTTGACCTACCATGTCGTTGTTGACGTCTTTCTCTATTATTGTTGTTAATTTGACCTACCATGTCGTTGTTGACGTCTTTCTCTATTATTGTTGTTAATTTGACCTACCATGTCGTTGTTGACGTCTTTCTATATTTTTGTTGTTAATTTGACCTACTATGTCGTTGTTGACGTCTTTCTCTATTATTGTTGTTAATTTGACCTACCATGTCGTTGTTGACGTCTTTCTATATTTTCGTTGTTAATTTGACCTACCATGTCGTCTTTCTGCATTGCTGTTGTTAATTGGACCTAACATGTCGTTGTTAACGTCTTTCTGAATTGTTGTTGTTAATTTGCGGTAATACAGTGACTCACTGACGAAATACAATGCACTCTTAATAATCCCAAATTCCTGATATTTTTCGATTGAATAGGCTTTAAACAAATTATTTTAAAGTTAAAATTAAAAAGTATGCTCTATTTGAATTATAATTTTCCATGGGGTTTTTACCGTGGTTGTTATTGATATAAAATCACTTTATAAACATAATTTTGGCTCGATAGTGCTTTAAAAACTAACAAAATTAAGAAAACCCATACTACTACCGTCGGCGCAGAAATTATGTGCACTCGAGTTTGAAGGTTGTTTTTTTGAGAAACTAAGAGGCCTATGCAAAATCCAATCATACCGTTGTCTTTCTCGTTTACTTGTACGTTATGACATGATTTTATTAGTTTTAATAATTTGTATCCTTGTTGGATCAAAATAGTACCGGAATTTTAACTAGTTTTCACGGTACACCAAATTTCCACCATTATTACTAAAAAAAGAAAAAAACAGGAATGTGTCATATTTAAAGTTTAGTGTGTGGTTGATAGGAATGTTTCCTATAATTTTATGAATTTTAACTTTTCAAGAAACAAAAATTCATATGAATTCCCTGAAACAATGTTTTCTTGGCTTTTAGACGTCGTAAAAGTAATTACTTGTTCTAGTAATCCTTGTGACATTTTTCCACGAGTTACGATGTATTATTTTTGTATGCGTAAGTAAATACAGCGATTATATAGATCGATTTGCATAAATTCAAATATACTAATTTAAAGTTATTTTAAATTGATTTAAAATGATTTAAAATCACTGAATTTACACTTACACATATGAAAATAACGTATAGTAAATATACACGTCATAAGGATTACAATAAGACCAAGTAATTAATTTTACTACCTCTTGAAGCCAAGAAAACAATATTTCAGGGATTGATATGACATTTTTTCTTGAAAGGTTAGAATACTAACATTTATAAAACTTATAGGAAACATTCCTATAAACCACGTATTAAAATATAAATGTGATAAATAAGCGGGTTTTCAGTAATAACGGTGTAAATGTAATGTGCTAGTTAAAATTCCGGTACTTTTTTGTTCCAACTATGATAAAAATAACTAAAACTTATAGCAACATCAAAATACTAATAGGTCATAACGTACAACTAAACGATGAAAACAATGATATGATCGGATTTTTCATAGGCCTCTTAGTTTCTCAGAAAACAACCTTCAAACTCGGGTGTACATAATTTCTGCGCCGACAGTAGAAAGAAAATTGATAAATTGATCCTTCTTTCTAAACATTCAAGCAACGGCAAAGTCAGCGTATTGTTTTGACTAACTAGGTAATAAACAAAAACTCTACATGAAAGACAACATTCATTCCTCTAGTTTTAATTATGTACTTTCTAATAACAACTTAATGACAGAGAAAAAGGTAGGAAGCACACCCACACAGGCAACTTTACTGCATAGATTACTTACAAGCCAGCAAACATGAAGATCTAGCCTAGGGGATCCTTTTTTTGCAAAACGGAAAGACAAGGATGAGTAAACTCTGGACTTCTGTTTTACTGCTCCCTTGGCTAACACAAAACAACGAAGCAAGACAGGATTTGTCTGCTATCGTTAGAGCAATCATACAATCTGCTGCCCACGGCAAAATAGTTATAAAAGCTTTATTACATTTGAAAGGTTGTTTCAAGATACAATAGTTCATTAATATTTATTTTTACACGATTATGACACTCATGAAAAGAGGTGTCTCTTTCTAAAGCTAATATTGAACTTAATAAACCTATCGTATAAATATTTTCTTAAATCCCCCCCACCACTTTTGGATTTCCCACCAACTTGCGACATGACTCCCCCTATGGGCGATCCTGATTTTTTTTTAAAAGATTGAGCATTTTTATAACTCTTGTAGGCCTACTGTTAAAGACGTGAAACTTTAAAATGTAATTAATTATTGTAGATTTTAAATGAAATTGCTTAATATTTTTTTACATATAAAGAACAACACTTAGCAATCTTTTTTTGGTGTTTTTAATGTTCAAAATCGATTTCTGTCTCAAAAGACCATCATCAGTTGAAAATAGAAATATTTATAGAATATTTATAGAATTTATATTTATTTATAGAAATATATTTATATTCCTATATATATAAATATAAAAATATTCTATAAATATAAAAATATTTATAGAAATATATAGAAATATTTATAGAATATTTCTATTTTCAACTGATGATGGTCTTTCGAGACAGAAATCGATTTTGAACATTAAAAACACCAAAAAAAGATTGCTAAGTGTTGTTATTTATATATATTTAAATGAAAAACTCATAATATCAACATAGCGAACCGTACAGTTGAAATATAAATATAACAGCAGGTTTTAGCCCAGGTTTTATAGAATATTTCTATTTTCAACTGATGATGGTCTTTCGAGACAGAAATCGATTTTGAACATTAAAAACACCAAAAAAAGATTGCTAAGTGTTGTTCTTTATATATATTTAAATGAAAAACTCATAATATCAACATAGCGAACCGTACAGTTGAAATATAAATATAACAGCAGGTTTTAGCCCGCTGAAGGAGTCTACTTAAGGGTTGTCGACTTTAAAGTAGTGGCTTGGCAGTTTTGGAAAACGGCCACCTCAAACAAAAAATGGACTAATTATATTCCTTATCAGTAGCTGTGAAGATAACGACATTTTGTGTTTGATTCACAGCGGCAAGATGCGATTATGAGGCAACCCCTCCTCCTCGCATTAGTTGAATTTTGGCTCTTAAAAGGTTAATAACTAATAATTGAGACAAGCCATATTTTAAATTTGTATTTGTACTATTTTAAATTGTATTTAGAGAGTAAATAATATAACAATTTAAATGATGTTATTTTTATTAGTTATACATGAGAAGAGCAATTACTTATATAGGCTACATTATTATTATTACACTATTTGTATAACATGTAGGCCTATTTGTTTTTTATTCAAAACATGTTCTAGTTACATAGAACCTTAACCTCTAATATCTCACAAAAGAACAACAAAAGAATTGGTACATAGAAATTCATAAATTATTTAACAAGTTAAATACTTTAGCCTTCATTCAATTATTTAAATAGGCTACATTTTAACTTCAATTTTATATTTAAAGTGGAGTGAGAGACATTTCTTATTTCTAAAACTTTTTTGTGATTTCAGGCCTCCGAATTCTGTAATTTTGTAAGTATTTACTTAGATTATAGTAAAAAAATTTGACTATATTGTTTCATACAATATTATTATTCATTACTTTGTCAAATAGATAATTATAAGTACATAGAATTTTGATTAAATATTATGTACTAGTTTTGTTTTGTAAGCTTAATCATAATTGAACATTTTCAATGTGGAATTAATGTTTGTTGATCTAAGGGAACGTTATTAATGGAACCTATTTGTAACAAATACGACAGTGACACATATTTTAAGCAGTGATGTAATATGCAATGAAAATCAGCTGATTATATCCATAAGATGAGAGGGCCACATTATACGTCCGTAGGATGGGTGGAAGGGCCATAGTTGCTATAGTGTCCATGGGACACTATAAATTAAGTTACGTTGAGTACATGTGTTATAGAATACTACCAAGGCCTGAAACGAGCGCTTTGATTATGTTAGAAACAACAATGAATACAAATCTCTATAAGAAAAATAGACCATATGGCAAATAGTGAGCCTGTTTTCTTACTTCTTAGTTGATCATACAATACTACTCTCTAAGCTTTGGTTCTTGGGTGTCAGAGGCATTGGTCATGAATAGTTACTTATTTGAGAGGAGTCAGTTGGTTGAAATACCCTTTATTGATTACCATGGATCGTTGATAAACAAGAAATCCTCTTCTCTTATAGTGACCAAGGGTTCCCCAGGAGTCCGTGCTCGGGCCAGTTCTTTTTTCCTTTTTCATTAATGATTTTCCCAAACGAGTTGATGGAACAAGAACATGCTTATTTGCAGACACTACCCTTGCTCTGAAAGCATGTAATAGCTTGGAGTTAGAAGTCAAAGCGTTAACAGAATCTAGTTCTGTTCTACAGTGGGCTAATCAAAACAAATTGGAAATGAATAATTCTAAGACAACAGTTGTTGCATTCAAAATTAACCACAGTAAAAGATCAGATATAATTTCTTATTGCAGATGAAGCTGTAATACCCAGCACAGTGATAAAGTTCTTGTGGGTCCTAATCGTTAGTAACTTAACGTTCCAATCTCATATTGATTCGGTCTGCAAAAAGCTTTCAACTTTTTTTTTCTTTTAAAAACTCTTTCTAAATTTTCTGAGAGTGATGTCTTATTTGCCACATATTATGGTATTATTCATCCTTTTCTAACATATGCTGTTACAATCTGGGGCCACGAGTTGGTCAGAACTAATTTTGTTTGTAAATTACAAAAGCGAGCATTAAGAACTGTTTAAAAAAAGGTCATGGATTTTCTTGTAAGACACTTTTTTTAAATAGCAAGGTTTTTGACTTTCCCCTCAATCTACATCCTCAATACCCTTAACTTTTACTGTAGTAAACTTCATCCACATCAGTCACAAAACAATGCTCATTACAATTTTAGAAGTCATTATGTTGACATTCCTGGCATAGAACTTCATTTTTTAAGAGACATACTAATTACAATGCTGTACAGTTTTTTGATGCTCTACCAGCCTCAGCTAAGGGGAATATTAATGATGAGATTAGCTTTGGAAAGGCGGTGAAAAATCTTCTGTTAGTAAATGTTATTATAGGGTTAAGGACTTCTTAGCAGATCAAATAGATACTACATTTATTTGTATTTAGTTGTATTTTATAAATATGTTTTGATTTGATTAATGGCGCTACTATACAGTAGTTGTACTGTCAAAATAAAGTGATTTGATTCTGATTCTTAAGAGCTCGATCAAATATTTTTTTGACTAAAATAATTGTTAGTCTCCATGTAAGTAATTAATGTGTTGAGGGAAAAAAATTTTAATTTCTTTATGGAGATTTTGCTGCGTAAAGTGACTAATTTGGGCTTTTTGTGCTTAAATCAGTAGCAAACCATATTATATATTTTATTAATATTTTCAGAATACAGTGGACAGAAGGTACTAACAAACCTAGTCTATAGTAAATCTAAGAAGAAAAGTATATTTTTTAAAAATATTTTACTATAAATGATATTTGTTCAAATTTTGAACTGAATTTATAAAGTTATCTTCGGCTAAAAGAGTAGATTTATATAAACTTCATTGCTAGAGTTTACTAAAAATGAGGGAATTATGTCCTTCTGTCAAATTTGTGGGGCGGACCAGGCGGGGGCTATGAGGGGGAAAGAGGGGAGGGGAACACATTGCTAGTTAGTGAGGTAGGCTCTTTACTACTTTTAATGAAAGTTAAAAGTAGTAAAAGTAGTTTAACATCTAGAATTAAATTTCTTCGAGCACTAAACTGGGTGCCTGGATGAACACCTTTAAGGTTCTATAAGTCGCCGAGAGAGAGCTCTGTTTTGAGTAGAGGCAGTGTGAGGGAGGCAGAGATAATCAGTAGACAGTGCGACAAAGACAGATATAGTCTAAGTGTGTGCTCTCACGCACACACACACACACACACACACACACACACACACACACACACACACTGACATTGGAAAAGTTGCTCCAAATGAATTAGTGGCCACTGATTGAACTAATGTTTCTAAAAACCAAATTAAAAAAAATTAACTGTTTTTAGTGTTTTTAACCTCTTTGCCAGGCTGAATTTTTAACATTGTGTCTACACTTCTGCTATACTAGTAGATTTGTATACTGGTTTTTTTCCAATGCAAATGATTTATTCATCCAGCAGGTGTGTGTTGTTATAGAGCATTCATTCATGAACAAATCTATGACATTAAAAAAGGTACTGGTGACAACATGGTCAGAGGGTTGATGACGATTCCTTTTGATTTTTATATTCACTCCAAGGAAGTAAATATCACTTAGATATAAAACCTAGATTGGTTGTAAACAGGAAATTATAAGCATATAGGATGTTTTCTTTTTTTTCAGAATAAACTAAGGCTGAAGAGCAATTGAAATTTGACTGATACCATTTTTTGAATTGGCTTGCTTCTTTATAAAAGGTCATTTAAATTTCAATGTTTATCAGTTAGTTAAAGTTATTTAGATACCAAGTATTAAACTGGGTAATATTTATGAAAATGTTTTAGTTTGGAAATAGAGTTTATGACCAATTTATCACTCAGTAGATGAAGCCAATCTCTGTATTGTTCTCTTCAGTATACATGAGTCAATGAGGTTTTGATCGATTTATAGTTCAAGTTTGTTTGGCTAATACACGAGTTTTCTTCTCTTTTTTCCTTTCAAAAATCACAAATTCCATCTGTTTTACCATTCTTATAAAACAAAATCTAACCTCGTGAGTTTATGTATTGGGCCTTAAAGACTGAAAGTGATCGCTGGATGAGTCTCATATGTAAGAATGTAAGAAGAAATGTAAGAAAGTCAAGGTACAGGACTACTTGATCCCAATGAAGTAGGTAAAACATGAACTATAAACATAATTAGCAAGTTAATGGTTTTTTTTATCTGAGTAGTGGTTTTTTTTTATTTGGCATTGGTATATACATTTCAATAGTCTAAAATACTGTATTTAAGTACTTTACATGTTATGTAATAAAAATTCGGTAATATTATTTTAATTGGACAATTAATTAGTTTACATTTTACAATAACATTCAAACATTTAACTTTTATCAACACTAGGACTATACAAACTATGGAAGGTTTATGGTCTGAATAGTAGTACCATCAATTAGGACATAATCTTTTTATTTACTTTGTAGATGTATACTTTAATCTGTTGAATGGCTTCAGTATTTTAGTGAGTAAACATTGTTAAAGGATTTGCTTGAATAGGTACCCTTTAACGAGGCATAGTAAAAAGCATCCGGTATACAACCGTAATTATACTAGAGTTGTATTTAATACTATGTAGCATAGTTAAATATATTTACGATAGCGCATTTCCAAATTACTGCCTTTGGTTTGACCTTAAGAGTACTAAAGTTACAATATCGAATTGTTTGTCCAAACTGAGAAAAGGGTTATTAATTAACTGTACTATTAACAAAATTAATGCGTTTTATCAAAAATAACTTGATTATTTTTTCTGTATTTGATCCTAGTTGGTCCAAACATGCCTTCTTATCAAGGCGCTTCAAATGAAGCTATATTCAGGAAGGCTGACACGCCTTTACAAGCACAGGACATGCCCGAGGATGTCATGAAGGATCAGGAATACAAGCCTATTATCGTCTGGAAGAATGTATTTTACTTTGCTTACTTTCACCTGTCTGCTCTGTATGGACTCTATTTGGTGTTCACAAGTGCTAAGTTTGTTACATTTTTGTTTGGTAAGAAAATCTATGTTGCAGGTGTTCTGTAGTATAGAGTAAGTGAATTAACAATTATAAAAAGATACATACAAAATTAGCATTACTGAACAACAATCCATAGTTATTATTTCTGTAAAAAAATATTTCTAATACAGAGTTTATATTGGCAATTGAATAAATTCAACTCAATAAAATGTATGCTTTGTCAATTTAGAGGATATGTTGGGTTTTCTCCATATATCTTAGTCCAAATTTTGTTAAATATTATACATTTCTTGGAAAAAGGCTTCTAAACAATTAAATTGTCCCAAAAACTGTTTGAATGTTTAGTTTGGTAAAAAAAATGTTATTCAATGGACCTATAGTAATTCACTGATAAGGAATGAACAATTTGAACAAATTAGTTCCCTTTGGGGTATTTTGGAGACTTGACAAATAAATAATTCCAAAGAATTGGCACTAACTTTCTCCTATATTAAACACTAAAAAATCAAAACTTTGAAAATTAACATTTTGATTCCTAAATAGGTTTTTTCCATAACTCAAACACTAGTCAAATTAGAGACATGCAGTTTTTACTAAAAGATTTAAATTGTAATTTACATATTTTCTGAAAATTTAATCAAAATCGTTAGAGTGGGGTTTAAACAATTCCATTTTTGTATGTTTTTTGCCAATAAAATTTAAAAAACAACTAAAATTTCAAAAAAGTGAAACACTAATCTGGTTATATTGGCTAAACACACCTACATACAAAATTTCATAAAACTTGATCCATCTGTTAGATCTCCATCAAACTGCACATAGACACAGACAAAAACAATTTTTTTCGATAAAACCACCTTTTTGGGTTCATGGGACCCTAAAATGGATTTTTAGACAGACTTGTAAAAAATTATTTTTGGGCGTCTAATGCATATGGGAGAAGGTAAAACCAATAAGAATAGTTAATTATTTAGTTATTTTTTGGATTAAATTATTATTATAAATCATTAGTAAGATGCCGATCATCAAGATATGGCCGAACATGAGTGGCAAATGAGTGTCATGAGTGTAGATGAACGAGTGTAGTCATTGTTACCTACTAAGGTCAACTGTTCTTAAAAAAAGAGCTATTTATTAGTAGCCCAATAGCCAGGGCAACTAAGGAACCTACATCTTTACATGGAATCTGAACCACATAGTGTTGGTCTGATTTTAAGCTGACTAACCTGACAGTTCTATTTACTACACAACATATGAACCTTGCCTACCATCCAACATGAACATCCAGACTTCTCTAGTAGTGCCCACGTCGATGGCAACCATTGAGAGGGCATCATGGGTAAGAGGACCAAGCCCCTCACATGAGAGCATCACACTCATTCGCCACTCATATTCACTCATATCTTGACGATTAGCGTCTTACCGATGAATGATTGAATAGCTTGAAATTTAAGCTCTTATATATGTGGTGTATATTATATGGGCCTATCTGCTGTATTACATTATATTATTCATCATCTTAAACTCAACAAAATATTATTTTATTTTTATTTTAAAGATTCTCCAAGGTACTTTACTGTAAAAATATAATTCAGATTCAGCTTTTTATATCTATCACACTTAAAATTTATAAGCCAAGTCTTTTTTCAATAGGGTTTAGTGAATGTTTTTTTATTTAATAAAGACGAAATGAGGAATGAAGCTCATATATTTCGGAGTTGCTAAAATATTATTAGATAATTATTATAGATTTTAATAGAGATAGACATGTTTAAAAATACAAATCATGCACACATGTGGATTGTATAAATGTCATGTTTTCAGGCTACGTTATGGGCATTATTTCTGGCGTGGGGATAACATTTGGGGCTCATAGACTTTGGTGTCACCGGGCTTTTAAGGCAAATCTTGGCCTTAGAATTGGTCTCATGCTCCTAAACTGCATGGCTTTCCAGGTAACTGACACAAATTGTTGTACCAAATAAGAATGAATGATTGATATCATTCTTATTTCCTTATTATAGGCCTAAACAAGGAATGTTATTATACTAAGAGAAACCCCTGCATGCTTCCCGTGCCACCCCGTCACTTGCTGCGCCCATGACACCCCAGCCTTCGGCCTCGGCATGTGACTTATGGCTACGAATATTTGTGGTTTGAAACTGAGCCCTACAGTCAGATACGAATAAAACCATTCTTAAAAACCTTCCTTGAGAAAAAAATAACTTCACAAATTCTCATGACAATCAGATGAACAGTAGTAATGTAAAGTATACACAGACAGAGAAGACATGCATTTGCTTTTTTATTTTTATAGATCACACAAAACTTACACTGAATAAATCTAACTATACTCTGTCCAATAATATGAGACCTTCTCAATATAATAAACATCATAATTTACAATCCTAAAGGTGTTAAAATTGCAGGTGAGCTCTCCACCCGTCTCTGTCTTCCGCAACGGCCTACAGTTCTCGCCGTGTTTTGCCAGTTTCTTTTCTAAGTTTCTCGGGGTCTGCTCCTCAATTAGTAATAGCAAAATAACATTTTTGTAGACACATTTCTTGAAATATTTACCACAGAATTTCTTTACTCGATTTTGTAATTACTATTGACGCTCCTATCCTACTCCAATATATCCACTAGTATGACGCTCCGCCACTAGTATTTAAAACTTTTATAACAATATATATATTTTATCTTGACTTGTATTTTGTGTGTTTATTCACTACTTTTAATATTTAAAACAACAATAATAACAATATAGCATACAGCCTAGTATCTCCTAAGCTTCAAATAATGTACATACAGTACACATAGCATATGCACTACATATAGCCTCTATGTATTTCAACAGAGTGTCGGTCCAGTAGTTGTCAGATTATACACTCGCTCATCTACACTCATCACACTCATTAGAAATCCATATTCGCCCATATCTTGACGATCGGCGTCTTATGAATAAATAAATAGAGAGTCAACTGTATTTCATTATAAAATATTATCTCACTTACGCTTTGATAATTAACTTGCCTTATTTAATTAGTAAATGTATATTTTTAAACTATCTTAACATCACTTAACAATAATAAATATAATTCCCCTTAAAAGCTTATACTCTACAAATTTAAACACACTCCTACACTTAAAAACAAATCAATTTGTACATTTTCTGCCCTTAGAATCATAAAAACTTCTTGTGCCTCAAAAAGTCTGACTCCTCTAATGAAGCTGACATCAACATGATGAGTTTGATTTGAAATCTTATTTCGGCGCTAGGTACTACTGTAGTTTATAAATAACATGATTGAATATCTCAAAGTGAGGCTTGTGAAACCCCTATTTTAATTATTTAACACTATCTATCTTATATATTAGTGTACTGAAATGAATTAATTATAAGACCCATAATTCAACTAGAGATAAATTTTCCAAGGTAAACTTTAATATGCTTTTGCTTTTACGCAGTGCTCAAATATACTGTATATTTTGAACTCTCTTTTTACTCATATATATTTTCAATTCTCATCATCCATATTAAAATTTGTTGTAAAAATTGTAAATATTTTGAATACCATAAACAAGTAAAATTTAAGAATTGTCCATTCAACAGATTTCATTCACTGACGAAAACAGTAGTAAGACGTGATTGTCAAGATACGGGAGAATGAGTGTAGAGGAACGAGTGTAGTCATTGTCAGGGCCGCCCAGAGGGGGGGGCAAAGGGGGCAAATTGCCCCGGGGCCACACAGACTTAGTTCACAGGGGGGGGCCACATTTCATGCAACAAAAAAGAAAATACTTAATAATCTACTAGATAAGAAACGATTCAGGCCTGTATCAAAATATCAAAAGTGATATTAGGCCAGATAAGTCTTCCAGTTTTAGTTTTAAAACGTTTAAACTAAACCATTGGTTTTATAGCAATCAGGGAGCCTTTTGGAGCAAGTTGTACACTGGTCTTTGAAGTTTGTCAGCGGTCGACATAGTGGTGTGACAGCATATGCTGTTGGTGTGTGACTGCAACGGTACCCCTTGCCATTTGTCTTGTTTGCAAACAAGCATGCAGCTTGTGAACACACCAAAATATAAATTCCAGTTTGCGAACATATAAATATACTTGAGTGGTGTGGACAGTGGGCCACCTCAATGAGATGTTCTGTTTTCGTACACAATTTATATAAAACATGTCAAAAGACCCACTAACTTTACATTTGTATTACTGAAAACTCCGTTTTTGGACGTGTTTAATACAAGGTGGACAAGAACGTTTCTGTATGTTTTATTTTTTAACTTTAAATTCAAAAGTATATACTACTTCAAACAAAATTATTATACTTGTCCTAAATTCAACTCTATCTTGGCTTTTAGTGGTAGGAATATCAATCGCTTGATCACGTTATTATCCTTACAAAACCATTAGTTATGATATATTACTATTATAAACTTAAGATAATACAGCAATTGCGAATTGATTTGTATTTGTAGTGGTTTGTTGATTAAGCTTTTATCCTTATTTTGTATTTTTTCACAAATTCTGTTTATGTAGATAAATAATCTTGATTTGGTGTTTCGAAAACTCCTTTGACTCATCGTAGCAAAATAATAGATCTATATAATGTGAAAACAAGTGATCAGTAACCTGCGGCCTAAATTATGAAAATGAATCAATTGTAAAAAAAAAGTGGAAGCCTAAGAACAACACAATTAAATAAGCTAACAAAATTACAGTAAAAACATTTTAAATCTGACATTTTAAAAAGGTCGAAAAGTCTTTATGAGAAAAGGTTCTTACAATCTTGGTTTCAAAGCTGGTAGTAGGCGGCGGCACTCCGTTCGAATGTGGTAACGTTGCACTCTTTCCCGGCACTGATCAGCTAATTTTTCAATATATGCACTAAATTTAAGAAATAGTAGTCGTATTTCAGTAGTAACTGTGTTTTGCACCCAAAAAACCCGCAGGCAAAATATACAATGTTGTAACAACGGGCTGGAAGAGTTTAATTAATTGTCATGAAGGTTAGATCGGGGACATCGTCAATCATTATTCTGTTTGTTTACTGTCGTTCAGTAAAGAAATATTCTGTTATTGATGTATTTTATAGAGTGATATTTCTGTAATTTAATGCGTTATTTTGGATTTCCTAGTAAACTACTATAATTATCAATTAATTTAATTTGCTATGATTCATATTCCATTTAAAGATTTTGAGAGAACAAAAAGTTAAAGTTTAGGCCTAGTAATTTATGGTAACGTTTTATTGAAATCAATTAAAATAGACTATAAATGTTTCAATATAGCATTGTAATATACTGCAAAGTAAATTATATATTTTTACAGTATAAAAAGAATAAATTAACGATGAAACCACTAAATTACGGTAGATTTCTAGACACTTAAATTTGGTAAATATAAATACAACAACATCACCGCTCCCTTACCGGATGTGCAACAATATGTGTGTATGATGCATTACATTCAACTTGTCCTACGCTATCGCTGGAGGAATTGCGTGGCATAATCTTGTCTAAAAATTATAATTTTGTTACGTTCTGTACTCTCCGGATTCATCTTCCATCGTATTTAACCGGTTAACCAGAGTTTACTGTACATACAATTTTTTTTACTTTCTTTCTACTGTAATGTTTCCTTTGACATTTTAAATTCATTAGTTATTATGACATGGATGTTCGTAAAGACATTTTACCAATATAATATGACATAGGTCTTAATGAAAAGAGGAGCTCTTAAGTACACCGTTAATAGATAAAACAGCTTCATTGTTCAGATTTGTACAACTCCTTTTGAATAATATATATTTTGTGACATTTAACTTGTTGTAACTCTTTTATTGTCTGGTTTAATTTACCCTGAAACTGTAACAGGAACAGGGTTGTATTCTCAACATATTCAGTAGAGTAGCTCTTGATTAAAACAATCATGCCCACGTACAGGTTGTTCCCAAACAAATAGCATAATTGATTAATGTTGTCATTCATTAACATAACAAATCTAAGACCAATAAAAATAGTTTTCATAATTTTTACTGTCACTGACGAACGAGTAAGCCATTTATATTTTTGACAATCATTAATACAGTATTTATTTATTGTTTGTTGCATGATAAGTGAAGTTAACTAAGATTGAAGCACTGTACGTGTATTGTTGAGCGGGAGGGTCAATACCACTGTTCGTGAATGGGTGTGTGGGTGTGTCAATACCACTGTCACTGTACGGACATGTAGACTGTGATGTACATCAATGATATAGTATCCAATTTGACAGACATAAATTTTACTATGTTTTATGCTGAGAAAATTGAGTTGGTACAAAATGCCTTTTATGCCTGTTAAATAAAAATTGAATAGTTTAAAGTTTAGCACAAAGACAAACTAAAATCACGAATATAAACTAGATGTTTTAATGTCCAACATCAATAAGCTACGTACCCAGTGGTCTACAACCTGTTTTGAAAACAATAACATAACCTCAACTCTCAGTTGACTGTTTTTGAAGCACTAGATGTTCGCGCTCGCCAAATTATTTTACTTCGTGAACAGTCGGCCACTTGCTCTTTAGCTAGCGAAGCCAAGTGGCCTATACAAATTTATTGGCCCCTCCCTCCCTCACCCACAGCTAATATCATTGGCGAGGATGGCTCCTCAACTGGCAATCGAAGAGCTGCTGCGCCTAACTATGCAACTGCCTATGCAACTGACTGTAGCATTGCTTGTTTCGTTATTATTTATTTAATATTAAAGAATAGCAGTTTTGTTATAAGAGATTGATGTTATTGTAGCGGTAATACTTAAGGAAATGTTTAAAAAGTATATGACAATTAGAGAAAAACTTACCGGAGCTTCGCAGCTAGCCCTGAGAAAACGTCCATGAATCTTAATTACAATAGTAATCTAACGAAAGAGATGGTAAGAATATCGTAGAATGTGCTAAAAGTAAAATATCAATTATAGTATATTTGACAATCAGAGTAATTAAATTAATTTATTTTGAAGTGAAGGAAGGGGCCACATGGTAAACGTTGCCCCGGGGCCACCAAAAGTCTCTGGGCGGCCCTGGTCATTGTTACTAACTAAGGTCGACTGTTGCTCAGAAAGAGCTATTTATTAATAGCCAAATAGCCAGGGCAACTAAGGGACCAACAACTTTACATGGAATCCGAACCACATAATGTTGGTTTGATTTTCAGCTTACTATCAAGCCTGACACTCAGTTCTCTTCCCTACACAACATCTGAACTTTGACTACCATCCAACATGGACAACCCAGACTTCTCTAGTAGTGTCCACATCAATGGAAACCATTGAGAGGACGCTGTGTCAGTATTAAGAGGGCCGAGTAAAGGACATATCACCTAACATTTTGGCGTAGTTCTAATATTTTTGCATTTTTGTGATCGCCCTTAAAAAGATAAATGGTTGTAAAACTAGTTTATAACAGACTGGAGAGTTTTTATCCATTCTATGTTTCTTGTATTTCCTCTATCTTCTTGTATTCTTTTCTTGTATTTCATGTTTAACAAGGGCTCAGTGTTATCGACTATGTTATACCTGTCTGTAATTTATTGAAAAGTTTGACAATGTCACCTGTTTCATAGCCTATGCTACTGTATAAACATATTTTATGTGACAATAAAGAATTTTGAATTGAATTGAATTGAAGGTCGGTTGATTTTAGAGTAAATATATTTTAAGAATAACTTGTTTACAAGTGGCATTTTCTTATGTCATTGACAGAGCAGAGATACTAGGTAAAATAAGTTTTATACCTGCCTTGAAGAACCAAAGTAACTCCTACATATACACAATGACGGAACCATTCTCTGAAAGACCTATAATTTCGTTATCCTATTACTATACAGCTTTATATTATTAGGGTAAAGAGATAATAAATAAAATAGTCTATATTCCATTTGTCCATGTGATAGGTAATTAACTATATAGTCTACTGAAATATGTCAGTATTTTATTTATTTTTAATTATTTTTGAGGACTTTTACAGTAAATTAAATTTAAATGTTTTTATTCATTTAAGTTTTGTTCGTGTCTAAAGATGCCTACCTTGTACAAGAAGGGCCTAACCCAAACAAAACATTTTATTGAAAATACTAATAGTTTTTTTAATTATTTAAATTAAATTTTCAGTATATTAAGATAAGTGTAAAGCAATAAGTATTAATTAGGTATAATAATAAAAAAAACTCTACCAAAATATTACAAATGGTTCTAATTTCCATATTTTCTCTTCAGCACTATTCAATTTAGTAAGAAAGTTCCACATTGTTTCATTAATGTAAGAATAATGGCCATGCAGTCATTACAAGTGAGTTACCAAAGCTAAACATTTTTTGCAGGATAATATATATGAATGGTCTCGTAATCACAGAGTCCACCACAAGTTCTCAGACACAAATGCTGACCCTCATAATATCAATAGAGGATTCTTCTTCTCTCACGTAGGATGGTTGCTGTTACGGAAACATCCAGAAGTACTACGGAAAGGAAAGGCAATAGATATGTCTGATCTACTACAGGATCCTGTTGTGGTTTTCCAAAGAAAGTAAGGACTTGCAATTTATCAATAATGTCCTCTCACTGATATTGAAATCAGGAAGTTTGTTTCAGTTTACTTGCTCTTAATGTAACACTCAAAATAAGATGGTTTTAGATTTGAATTGTCTGCAGTTAAGTAGTGTACATTTCTCAGGCAACAGTTCCCTTGACAACTTAATCATAACTGCACATTTCCCATTTCTACAAACGGTTATTACTCTGTTTGTTCACCTACTATCAGTTAAATTGCTTCTTTCTCCTAGATATATACAATCATAACATCTAAGGATGTAAATTTATTCATTCATTTATCAATAAAATGCTTACAGTCAAAATATGGGAGAATATAAATATGAGAGATGTATATTTTGTTTTTCGTTCATTTTGAGTTTAATAATAAATTTTGAGGTTAATATAAAATTAATAGTAAATTTATTTAGCTGGCATTTTCTGATAATTTCCCAATGAATAATATTTACTTGCCTTATGTTATAATTTATACCCAATAAAATTAGATGGCGCAAAAATTAGTATGATACACAAAATAAATATTTTTTTTAATATAGTAACATTATTTATAATCAACTAATATATTATTTTAGTGTTTTAAACATGTTCAACAGCAGATTCAAATCACAGGGTTTCAAATATATTAGGATTTGTTTAAATTTCTAATTTATTTAACTTATAGTTATTTTAACTCTTTTGAGTTCATTCCAAAATGGGTGCAATATTTATTTAAAAGAAAAAGAAAGAGTAGAAGCCGTATTATATACCGTTATATTAGGAAAGCACCACAAAAATGTTTGTAAATGTTGTAACATTCTTTCAGATATTATGCCTACCTAATGCCCTTGATGTGCTTTGTATTGCCAACCTTAATACCTGTGCTGCTGTGGTCGGAGACTTGGACCAATGCTTACCATGTGTCAACAATGCTCCGCTACGTCTACACTCTCAACGGGACTTGGCTTGTCAACAGCGCAGCTCACTGCTATGGCAATCGACCCTATGACAGGTACCTTGGACATTACAACAAATTATTGAGAGAATGGAATTATTGAGAATATTAGCTAATTAGTATGCAGTAATAAGCTCTCACAATGGAACTCATTATTTCCAGAAATTAAGCTTTAATCCATTTTTCAGATAAATTACATTTGCAGCAAATTAAACTTCTTTTGAAAATGTAAGAAATATTTTTATCTTTGTACTAGGGAACACCCCTGCATGCTCTAGCTGTGCTTGATACACCTCAGCCTTCGGCCTCGGCGTGTGGCTTTTTAACTAAACATAATAGTAGATAAACTGTATAACGTAAAATCACAATATTAAATTTATTTACAGTATCTCACTCACACTACTTGCATTGCTATCTATTCATGAGTATAAATACTCAATGGTATTACTTATCCAATTTCAAACGTGTTTATTTCCTTTGTTTTATATTAACAGCTAAAATTAAACTTTTAATGCGTCAATAGTAATAATGTCAAATATATAAAATAAACATGCTTATTTTTTTACAAAACAGCTGTAAATAAATACTGAAATCAACCCAATATTATTCTTATGGTAAAAAGGAAATTTTGAGGGGCTGTTTGTACCCCTTAGGGATGGAAATACGAAAAATCATTTCTCAGTGAACCTCTAGGTTATAAGATAAATATAAGTACTAAATTTTATATCTCTACCTTTTATGATTTTTGCTGGGCGATGTTGAATCAGTCAGTTAGTCTGGACTTGTCTTTTTTATATTTAGATTATTCTAGATATTGACATTTCCGTTCAGACATATAGGTACTAATTTTGTATCCTCTAGGTAGCGGATTAGTTGGCACTCCTGTCTTCAAAGCAGGGATTGGGGGTTCATATTCCATATTCTAAATAAATTTAGCTAACCCAGTCACATAATACATCAGTTCTGAATGTTACAGACTGGTAAAGTTCCAGTAATGAAGCCTCTACATTACCGAACTTGAAAGCAACAAAAAAATTCTAAACATCACAATCAGTCTTTATTAACAATAGGGCACAAATTATATGAATTTAATATAGTCATCAAAGTTAGGCATGCTAATTACAGTTGTCAATTAAGAAAATATATAATTAGTTTAGATGGTCAGTACGTAAATAAGATAAATTAATCTCAAAAATAAATTAAGACAGGTGATTATTAAAAAAAGGTGAAATCTAAAATTATTAATTATTAGAGCAGGGAGAGAAAATTCATCAATAAAAACCAATTACATAAATATTTACTATTTTAGTGCCAGAGGAATTTTTAAAATTGTTCTCTGTCAGCCTCAGAGGGTTTCTATTAATTTTTACAACGTGCCATAAAATAATTCCTATCTCTGTTACTTATAACAGAAAATTAATAATTTTTATTCCTAATTATACATAAATTATCAGTTTATTAAAGTAACATATTAAAAATAGCCTTATTTTATATATGCTATTTTTATACAAAATAAATTAACTAGATAAACAGGTTGTTATATCGTTTATTTCCTTTGGGCAATCTTGTGACGTTATGATAACAGGAGGTTGTCTCTAAAAGGGTTAAGCAGAGGAAATGTCAAAAATTTCTTTGAAATAGTAAAAAGGGTTATTTACGAGACAATTTAATAGTTTTTCCTTGAACTGCTTAAAATTGAGACCAAAGGGTATTTGCACACTATCCTACAGCTAGATTTACTTTTTTGAAGTCTGACATAAGGTAGATCAATACAGTTTTTATTTCTGCTATCAAACTTATAAAGTCAGCCATTATAAATGGGTTGTTGACCCAAAAAATATAACTGAGAACAGATTGGAAAAGTGAGAAATATGTTTTCTTAACATAGTCATCAGATTACATGTTACTGCGGAAAAGAAAAGTTAACCTACTAAATGAATAAATGACCTACTTAGGTCATTTATTCTTTTTGACCTAGTAGGTTTTCACTAAGCTAGAAAACCTACTTAGCTTAGTACAGAGGTAATCTACTTATTTTGTCCGATAAAAGCTTTGGTCAACCCAAATTCCAAGGAACCAAACCTCTTTGCTGATGTCCCCATTTTTTTCATGTAAATATCTCAATCCAAATATAATAGTTTGTGTTTTTCTTGATTAAATAAAAGAAAATTAGCAGAGAACCAATCAGGGGCAGTAATGAGTTTTTCCAGTTGGCATCATTTTCCAGTTGACGGAAGTCATTATTTCATGGAAATAAGGTGGTGTCATCTGCATAGAGATAAGCATTGCTATTTAGACATAATAATGCAAAGTGTCTGATTAGCATACATAATGTACTACTTAGACATTATGTGTGTATAATCTAAGACACTATAAACCCAGCACCTACCCACCAGCAATACACGTACAGTAGTGATGACCCCCACACCTACCCATACTTGTAAGAGGTTATGACCCACCCACCCATACACAAACAGTGGTTCTGACCCAACCGCTCACCCATACACAAAAAGATGGTATGGGTGGGATAATGGGTATGTGTTTCATTGACCCACCCGCTCATTCATACACATACAGTGGCATTGACCCACTGTACCTGTATGGGTGGGTCAATACCACTGTACTGCGTGTATGTCACTTCGAGCTGTGAATTTCATTGAGTTCACCAAATTACCTTTGACGAACTACAGCATTGGTCTTATCATAAGACTTATTCTTTTATTAAAGGAAAAATATACTTATTATTTACTAAAGCATTTTAATATATACATTTAAGGGGTATAAAAACAATTTATTGGTGTCGTATTGTGTACACAAGTATATAGCAAATTTGTGTAGACTAATAGGTGTAGTAAAATAGGTGTTCATGTTTGATGGTAGTCAGGGACCAAATGTTGTCTTAGAAAAAGAACTGAATATCAAACTTGTCAATCAGCTGAAAATCAGACCAATATAATGAGGTTCGGATTCCATTTAAGTGCCTTAATGCCCCTGGCTATTAATAAAATAGTCCTCTCTGAGCTATTTTATTAGCACACTCAGGTAGGACACACAGATCATCTATACTCATCCTACACTCAAGTATAGCAAAATCATTCATGTTTGCCTTAAAATATGCACAAGCCGTGTTGACATCTCAAATCTGAAAAATGATAATAATATAATTAACTTATGGTTCTGAAGGGATTGGTACAGCTGGTTTACCATCTAGTAAATCATCATTTCTACTGTATATAGCACAATATTCTGTATCACTGATGAGGCAAAATTATAGGATGGTATTCATTTTTAGCTACCAGCCAACTGTTAGGCAAGGGCATTTCCTCTTCCACACACAGTAGGTTAGTTCGTTTATGATTTTTATTTTATGTTTTTTTTTCTTTTCTTTATGGTTTCAGGATTAAGTGTTGGAGTTTGTAAATTTGAACAGGGATGTCCATTATCACCTAGTAATAAACTAGTAGTTATTACTTTCAATTACCCATTGAAAGTTTACCACTTTCAAATTCTCCAAGTACAAGAGACGCATTGAATATAGTGCTGATATGTTTTATCCTCTCCAAAAACAATTATTTATCTATATTTTATAGGTTAAAGGAAAAAGTATTATTATCAAAATTTTTTGGAGAATCTTAGAGATATATTCTTTAAAACAGTTTTATTCAGTTTTCACCATGATAAAACGAGTTATAGAAATTTAATAATATCACAATATTTATCAATTTAATTATCTGGGGCCATTTTGCTCCTTGGAAAACACCAAAAACATAGGTTTCTATTTCAATGATTTGGTCCATAATAATGATTTTATATAAACACTTGTAGTTTCATTTCAAAGGTGAAGCCAGTTATAGTGAACCATAGATGATTTTTGTAAATTGAGTGTTTTAATATTTTTTTATTGTTAAAAATAATTATAGGCAAATTTTTACTAAAAATTTCATAATGTCAGCTTATGGTTCACTTTATTGAACCCTTAATGATCATACGATGTTCCCTATAAATCATTATAATGATAAACACAAACTGCATAGTTGAAATAGAAATTCTTCTTCCAGCCCGCTGACGGTGAAATTGTTTGACTACTATAGGGCTGTCGGGGCCTTGGCAGTTTGGGAAATGGCCACCGAATGAAGAATTTTCATCATTTCATGATTTGTGTTCAAAAACAAACCTTCTCATATGAAAAGCTTAATTTCTCTCTTATCCTTATTATGAATACAGTATTTAGTAGTAATAAGTAATTGGTTTTTTTTAATATTTCTTTTTATTTTCTATTATTTATGAAGAGTTTCCCTCCTGACAGCTAAAGAGTGATTTATTTCAGGGACATACATGCAAGAGAAAATTTGGCAGTTGCATTAGTGGCGATTGGAGAGGGCTGGCACAACTACCATCATACCTTCCCTTGGGACTACCGCGCCTCAGAACTTGGTTTCTTCCGGTTCAACTTAACTACTTGGCTCATAGACTTCAGTGCCAAATTGGGGTGGGCTTATGACTTAAAAAGTGCTTCATTATCAATGGTGCAGCAGAGAGCCAAAAGAACTGGGGATGGGTCATATAACAACCGCTTCCCTCAAAGTGCCTGGGGATGGGGTGACAAAGACACAACAGAACAAGATCAACAGAATTCTGTAACTTATTATAAAAGGACAACTTAAAAGGCCATTGTAAGTAATTGTAAGTACAAGCTAGTTCTGACAACAGATATGTATACGACTATTGATAATTAAAAGGCCATTGTAAGTACAAGCTAGTTCTGACAACAGATATGTATACGAATATTGATAATTAAAAGGCCATTGTAAGTACAAGCTAGTTCTGACAATAGATATGTATACGACTATTGATAATTAAAAGGCCATTGTAAGTAATTGTAAGTACAAGCTAGTTCTGACAACAGATATGTATACGACTATTGATAATTAAAAGGCCATTGTAAGTACAAGCTAGTTCTGACAACAGATATGTATACGACTATTGATAATTAAAAGGCCATTGTAAGTACAAGCTAGTTCTGACAACAGATATGTATACGACTATTGATAATCAGCTTGTTTCTTAAACATTAGTTTATAAGTATAACTAGAAATTACAATGTGGTTGTAAATTCTAGTATAAAAAAGTTGTTAAAATAAACTTTATAGCAATAATTTAGCATTTACAACATACAAATTCGCTGTGTGGATTAAGAAATATGTATGTGTCGTGTACAGACGTTTTATATGTATGTATATATTTGTCATTGCTAACACATCTATTTATATTTTCGAATATTTCAAGTTGTTATAAAATTTACTGACATTTAAAAAAAAATGTTTAATGGTGGTATGCTACTTTATAGAATAAAATGGGATAACATAAAAGGGTTTTCTAATATTTTTCAACAGTACTTAAAATATTTACATAATAACTATGGCAATAATGTTAAAGTTGTATTTGATGGGTATAATAATGATGGAACTAAAGCATCCGAGAGAAATTGTTGATATACTAGTATTACGTCAATTGATTCTTTATTTGAGGAAGACATGCTTCTAAATGCAACAAAAGAAAAATTTTTAGCAATCAGCAAAAATAAAAATAGATTTATAAATCTTCTCTGCAACAAACTAGCTGAAAATAATATTGAAGGAGTCAAGCTGAAAGTGATGGTTTAATTATACAAACAGCTGTAGATTGTACTTTTCTTAATGTAGTTGTTGTAGCAGAGGATATTGATGACTTTAGCATCTGATGGTAAAAAAAAACTATGTTAAAGAAATATGTAAATATTGAAAAAGAGCATCTTTTATTTATTCATGTATTCACTGGATGTGATACTACCTCTGCCTTATATAATAAAGTTAAGAATAATGTTATACGAAATTTTAATCATTATCATCTAGCTGAAACTTTCATGTTTGAAAATCAAAACGATGAAGTACTTTTTACTGAAGATATTAGATGTATTCTCTCAATGGTATGGTGCTAAAACTGACAAAAATCTGAATGAACTCCGATACAAACGTTTTATGGCATTACCTTCAAAAGATAAAAGCGTACAACTTCATTCACTATCTCCGACAGGGGATGCAGCAAAACAACACATCTGAAGAGTATACTTACAAGTTCAGCAATGGAAAAATAATTCCACAATACTACCTGAAGAATGGCATTGGCAGAAATGAGTAAAAATGACATAACCAGCAGCACCTGAAAACGTATTGAAAATCATATTTTGCTTCTGCAAAACAGGATGTGATCCAGCGTGTGGCAGCAGGAAAAGTGGCCTTCATTGCTCACCGGCCTACATTGTTTGCAGTGGAAGTAACTGCGATAACCATCCAACACTTGAAGAAGATGAAATCTCAGATAGACAAAATATAAATGAAAATAAAATTTACTATTTTTGTATATGAGAATAAAGCAGTCAATTTTTACTATTTAGTGAAATATTTTAAAAATATTTATCAGTATTTCAAGTTCTGGAAGTTGGGGTAAAATTTTAGTATTCAGAGATTGAAAATTAACGATATCTTTAAAACTATTGAATATATGAAAAATTATTGTTTGATTATTTTTGTTGGACATTTAACTATTGAAAAAAAGATAATAATTTGTATTTAAAATGTTACAGTGATTTAAAAAAAAAAGTGATAAATTATATATGTTTGTAATCCCTTTTACAACTTAAAAGAATTTTATGAATGTGATATGGTTAGTCAGGTTTAAATTGATCTTGTTCATAGTATGTCAGTAATCTTGTACTTAAAATTAGTATGATAAATACGGTATGTTTAAACTACAACTTTGTGTCTATTTCATTAATATTTTGCTTTCATGTTCAGTTGGGTAGTTCTTGTGTTGTTTACTTAATTTGTATATATTTCTTTTATGTTGTATATTGATGCTGTACCTTGTACATTACTTGTACTTAATTTTAGTATCAGTATTAAGGTTTGACTTTGTCTATTGCTATGTATTGGCCTAATGACAATAAAATTTTATTTATTTATTTATGTTTTTGAATGATTTGTATTTAAAATTCTATAACTCTGTTAGTAATAATGTTATCAAATTTGTTACATAATTTTGTATATTTACTCTACATAATTACATTTTCAGTAAAAAACATCCTATACAATTTTCTAATATTTCTATTAGTTTATGAGATATATTCATATTTTAAATGTAAAATTTTAGGATATTGTACCCGAAGTTTACTTTTTTTATAACTCTTCATAAAATTTTATTTACTTCAATTTTATCAAATTTTCAGAAATGTCTAATATATCATAATAAATATTTATCAGTTATTTGTTTAGTTCTGAAATAAATAAATGAATCATCAATTTTGTAATGTATACATTATTTTTATGCCACTGTTATACTAAGAACTTTTAATTAGCTATTCAGTACTTTAGTTTTTTTTAGTTATATTATAATTTAATTATAAATTATTTATAATACTGATATGAATAAAAAATATATTTTTTTCCAAGTTTTCAATTATTATTCTGTAAAAAAATGTTGTTCCACATATATATCATAAGTATTGTTTAAACAATATAAATAATTAAATACCCCTTCCAAAAGGTTTCTGATTTTAAATAATATTAAAAAATAATTAAAAAAAGATTAAAATCGGAGCTGTTCTTGAGGACTTCAAACTAAAATGCTTCGTTGACTCTACTATGTTTCTCGTTTTACATCTTCTGACAAACAACATAAAACAAAAAAAGGTGTACTCTTCGCTGGGGGCCATCCCTAAATTACGTAATGTTCTAAATTCAGCCTTTTCTGGACCCCCTCCCCCCTATGTAACAAACTTCTAATGGTAATACTAACTCCGCCTCAAAAATTACGTAACGCTGTAAAAAATCCCACCCTCCAATTTATGTCACTCACTTTAATGCAATTTTTGTATTTATGATAAAGTCATTGCTTGTTTTCTAATAGGGGATATATTACTACAGAAACTTTAAAATCTGTTTAAATAATCTTATATTTTGGGAAAAAACGATCAAGGTTTGGAGTGAATTAAAAAAAATGTTCAGGTTCAATAGTTACATATCGCTGCTTAGAATCCCTCCACCCTCCCTTGCAACGGTGCATAACGCTGCCGAAACCCCTCTCCCCCTTCAGGCGTTACGTAATTTAGGGACAGCCCCCTAGCAGAATTCAAGGTAAATCTTGCTTTTATGAACTCAGTTATAAAACCACAGAGAGTTTCAATCCACATATTTACTATGCGTGTTGGCCTCCGCAATTAGGTACATAAAATATGGTGCTATGCTAGGTGCCTTCACATAGCATTTAACATGTATATTGTCTGGCAGGATAGAACCTTGAGCAAATAGACAGAATAATAGATAATTTAAACAAATGCAATAAATAAAAAATAAAATAGCTTTCAAAAATAGCAAAATTTAAGTTTCTAAAATCTAATAAGGGACACCTGGAAAATTATTGATGAAGAACTTGATATTAAAAAATAAGATTTAGGATAACTTATTTCTGAATAAGGTGTTTTGGACCCTTAAAATGTGATATTTGTGATTCTAAATGTATCAGAAACAATAACCAAGAGAGCTTATCAGAGAGTTCAGAGATACCCTGTATACATAAATATAAATACCTTAAAACTCAATAATTTGGCAATAGTAATTGCAAAATTTAACGGAAACTTAAATATTTATATACTTCAAGGATCAGTTTTTGGTCCCATCCTTTTCATTTGCAATCTTAAAAGTATATCTCGCCTTGAAGGTGACTGTAAATTGGTTTTCTTTCGGATTATGTAAAATAAAAAATATCACTCAGCTCACAATTAGTAATCAAGCTTTTATGTTGGCTAAACATGAGTGCCTTGACAAAATATGTTTAAAAGGTTTGTCAACTAATTTAAGTGACAAAAATTTTATTATTTTAAGTCACTAAAAAGAACACCATTTAAATCAATAGTTAAATTTGTTATGCAAATAATACAAAAGAATCAGTAAATCTATATTTTTAGGTTTAACAAGAAATAATGTTAGAATAATATAGGGTCCATCTACGTTATATGTTCTTCAGAAATTCGCAGTTTGGTGGCTTATTTCATGTGCTCACATGTACCAATCTATGGAGAGTTGATTTAGCAGTCCCTAACTGAAGACTGTGTGCTGAAGTTTACTGGCACTTCGTTGACATGGAGTACTGTTCTTCCCTGCAAAAGTAGGGCTTTTTACAACTATGCCTCACTGTGTACCTGCGCACCCCTGGCTTTGCCATTGCTGGTTGTAAAGAACCCCAAAAGAAGAGGTATTTTAGCCAAATACAATTAGAAGCTAAATAGGATGCTAAAGTTTGTGCAAAATAGGACTCCCACTTTCACGGCCAAAAATACTGAAAAGTCTTATAAGAAGGTATTCAAATTGCCCAATTATTACTTGCACTAAATTAATATAGCCCTTTACTGATTATAAAATATTTTCAATTTTGTGATTTGAAAAAACCAGTCAAAATTTCAAAACTTATAACTGATTTGGATTGAACTAAGTTCCTCTAAAACATAACCAACCATTCTAACATCAATTAAATTGAGATAATTGTCTTACATGTCACATATTATTGAAGGGTTTATTATAAAAATCAGTTCATGACAAGGAATAAGCAATACATTTTTTAAAGGAAAACACGCTCTTTATTTTACCTTGTTACTTCAATGTAAAGGACATTTATCTTATTCACAACCAGGACAGATTCAAAATAAATAACAATTTGTTACTCAATAAGCCTATAACATATATACAACGAAAGAAATATAAGATTACATTTAAAAAACAATAAAAACAATGCTTTTTTACCTTGAAGCTGAAAGGATTGAGATTATATCATGAGTGGTTAATTTAAATAATAAAATAATTATTTAACATTACTGAATAACTTATAAGAATTACACAGTTATTTGTCTAACTAAACAATTAGAAAACCACAAATAAATAAGTAAATGAAGACAATCAAGATATCTATCATATAAACTTGTTAAGGATTAAGTGTTCATTAAGTCACTTATTATCACAGAGTAATAATAATGATGTTAGCAAATCAACCAGTCTAACCTCAAGGCATCTATGTTTCAAAAACACTTTTGTTCATGAAAGTAACCTTTAATTTATGGACCACTCAAACATTCATTCAAGCACTTTCATTATTTACACACATACTGCAACTAATCTAATAACAATACAAAAGGAACATACAATCACTTGCTCTAAAAGCAGTATACATAGAGTAATATAAAAATAATATTTACACAAGTATAGACAAAAATGTATTTCACCACAAATTTGTAAATATAAGGCAAATTACTCTTTAAAATCCACAATTAGATTTAATGACTTAGCCAACAGGATTTGTACATTAAACTTACAACTAATGTGCAATAAATGGCTATGGAATGTTTCGAAATAAAACAGAAGAGTTCGCTCAATTACTCTGTTTTCCTGTTCATAATTAAGGCTACATCTTTGTCTTCCTGAGTCATGTCCTTATCTCCCCAGCCCCAGACATCACCTTCGTGGGAGTGTTTCGGATGAGTTCCGTCTCCTGTCCTCTGAACCCTCTTCATGATCATCTCTTCTGACACTGTCTTTAGGTCATATGCCCAACCAATCTTGGCAAAGAAGTTGATGAATGCAGTTGTAAAGTTTGTCCGATAATTGCCCAGTTCTGCAGCCTTGTAGTCCCAGGGGAACGTGTGGTGGTAGTTGTGCCAACCCTCACCCAAAGCTCCTACTGCCACTGACAAGTTCTCAGACGGGTTAATGTTCCTAGAAACATTGTAAGATTTTGGTAAGAAATTTTATAGTATGCATTTTCTTATTTCTAAAAAGTATAGATTCTTCTTAAATTTTCAAATTTTGTTTCAGATGGGTGTTTTTCAATAAGTGTTAGTTTGACTATATAACAACTACTAATATTTGACTAAAAAAGTTAACTAAACGTATGACAGTGTGAATAGCATTGTGTTTTGTCAGGATAGTGCTCCTTTTAAATGAAAACTAATGGTTATTTACTATCTATTTTGATTCCAATGAATTTTATAGTTTAGATTGATTTTTTAAAAGATGCATGACAGTAAGGAAAAACAGGAAGAGGAAAAACACAGATTTAGATTACAAGAAAAAAAGCAAATTAAATCTTAACATGTAATATACACTGGAAAATTATTATAAGTACTTTTATATTGACCTACTGGATTTTTGAGAGGGTGTTTGAGAATCGGCTCATTAAGACTTAAAAGTCAAATTTGCTATTCTTTCAGCAACATTGGACACAAGTGATATTTCATAAGATTATGAATTTATTTATAAAATGTTAAGAAACTAATCATTAGACCATTTAGAAAACATCAGTTGAAATATGATCGACATCATGATACCAGCTTCTCACAAACACAGTACTGGCCCACCCACCTTACTTTGAGTTATAGGATTTTTAGGGTCATCCACTTCCTGTAAAATCACATAGGACACTTAAGGAGTATTTTATAAGAAAAGCTTGGTGGCAAAAAATTCATGAGCCATCTCATTCAGGAATAGGTCTGATACCCTTAGACAAATAGACAAATATTTTTATTGACATATTCTTTGAGAATAGTACAATGTGTCAAAAATAATGAAATGAGTAACAAGAAATTCAAATTCAAATTCTTTTATTAACTCATTACATCTTATCTACACTTATCACTGTACGTGTATGAGTGGGTGGGAGGATCAGTATCACTGTGTGTACATGTGAGTGTGCAAGTGGGTCAATATCACTGTACATGTATGAGTGGGCGCGTGGATCAATGCTACTGTACGTGTATGAGTGGATGGGTGGGTCAATGGGTGAAGTGAATAAAAACCAAGTAAAAGCTTGAATTATTTTCTCACGAGTAAAGATAAAGCATGTCGACCAAGTGAATAAAACAGTCAATGTGTTAAGTGAATAAAACCCAAGAAAAAGCTCGAAGTATTTTCTCACAAGTAAAATAAAAGCGAGTCGACCAAGTGAATAAAACAGTCGATAACTATTAAGAAGTTATAGTACATTGTTTAAGAATTCCTTTTCTGTATAAAATGGTCTGTCTTGTAGCCAGGTTGTCAGTATCTTCTTGAGTCTCTTTATTGGTTCTTTCTTTATTTCTTCTGGCAAGAGGTTAACATAGAGTGCTCCCTTGTAGGATGGTTTCCTTTCAGATAGGTTCAGGTGATGTACTGGAAGAGCAAAACTTGATGCATTCCGTGTGTAGTGATGATGTAGGTCTCTATTTCTTGTTTGGTTGCTGGAGACTGCATACAGGATTGCTTCGCGGATGTGGAGTGATGTTACAGTAAGAATTTTTAGCTCTTTAAAGGCTTCTTGGCAGCTTTCCTGGTACTTGAGTCCTGCTAGGCATCTGATTGCCCTTTTTTGGTGTTTTAGTGTTCTCTCCAAGTTGGAGTTGGATGTTCCTCCCCATACTAATATGCCATAAGTGAGGTGACTTTCGAATAGTGCATGATAGGCAGTTTTTGCTGTTTGTAGATCACTTACCTGCATTATCCGCCTGATGACGTATATTCCAGCGCTTAGCTTCTTGCACAGGTGGTCTATGTGCTGTTGCCATGTGATCTTTGAGTCTATAATGATGCCTAGATATTTTGCATTGAGTTCATTTTTGAGTCCATGGAGCGTTTGAGGTATAGCTCTGTTTTTAGTGGTGAAGTTAATTTGGACTGTTTTGTTTTCATTAAGCACTAATTCATTACTGCGGCAGTTTTTTCACTTTGTCAAAGGTTGTATTAGTGAGCAGGTTGAGTGATTCCACTGCTTTGTTTGTAATGGTAATTACTGTGTCATCTGCATACATTGTAGTTTGGCAGTAGTTACTTAGTTCTTCTGGGAGGTCGTTAGTGAGTAGGAGGAACAGTACAGGCCCGAGGACTGATCCTTGTGGCACCCCTCTATATATGCTCGTTTTCTCAAAGCGAGTCTTCTGCCTAGTGTTGTTCTGCGTGTTCATTATCTCTGTGACCTGTTGCCTATCACTTATGTAGCTGTGAAACCATTTTGCTGTTTTCCCTCTTATACCAAGAGCGTCTAGTTTCTGTAAGAGTTTATTGTGGTTGAGGCAGTCAAACGCCTTACTATAGTCAATAAATAAGCTTGTTACAAAGCAGCCTTCTTCAAGTTGGTCTATTATGTACTCTGTCAGTTGAATTATAGCGGTTGTTGTGGATCTGCCTTTAAGGAATCCGTGTTGTTTCTCTGTTATCAAATTTGTTTTGTTTTAGATAATGTAGAAGTTGTTTAAGAACGATTTTTTCATAAATTTTTGAAAATGTTGATATCAAGGATATTGGTCTGTAGCTGTTTGAGTCTGTCACTGGTCCTTTCTTATATTTTGGATACACTTTTGATATCTTTAGCTGAGATGGAAAAAGGCCTTGTTGGAGTGATTTATTTATGAGGACTGTAAGCGGGTAGGTCAGTTCGTTTTTGCAGATTTTAACCATTTTAGAGGATATTTCATCAATGCCGGATGATGTTGTAGGCTTTAGAGAGTCTATTACATTTTGTATGTTGTTTTCTGTAGCAGGCTGGAGAAACAGTTCCTTGTTTGTGACTTGAGCTATTTGTATAGGGTTGTTATTGTTATGATTAATGATGTTATTGTCTTTTAGGGGTTTTTCAGCCATTGCAGCAAAGAAATTGTTAAAGTAGTTTGTTATTTTATGTGGGTCTTGTAGTACTTCTTGTTCTGTCTGCAGTTTCCACTGGTTGTTATAGTTGGGTTTAGACTTTCTTTCGTTGTTTATAACCTGCCATAGTGCTTTAGACTTGTTGTCTGAGCTTTCTACGAATTCCGAAGTTTGTTTCTTTCTTAGTGTCTTAAGCTTTTGGTCGTAGTCCTTCTTTCTCGCAGCGGTTTCAGCTTTATCTCCAGGTCGCCCATGACAGAGTTCTTTTTCTAATGCTTGAATGTAGAGGCTTTTTAGTCTAGTGCATTCTTCATCCCAGCACCTGCTTTTATTATTTTGTTTTTTCTTTACCAGTTTTTCAGGGCAGGTGTCATTAAGTATTAATTTTATAATGCTGTGGAAATTGTTGTATGCTTGATTTGCATTTCCAGTTTTGTCTATAGTTTCCCAACTTCGAGATTGCAGTCTAGTTTTAAAGGATTCTATGGTTCTTTTGTTAAAAATTCTTTTGTTTTCTTTTATAAGAGCTGGTTTGTTTCCAGTTAGTTTCAGTGTGGCTATTTGCACTGTGTGGTCTGATAGGCCTGAGAGTATGACAGATGTTGTGAGCAGTTGGGTGTTGATGTTGGTGCATATCCAGTCTATTGATGTTTTTGAGGTAGGTGTAATTCGAGTGAGTGGTAATGTTAATCTTGTGAGACCAAAAGATGTTAGGAGTTTTTCAAGATTGTTTACATTTATATCTCCCAAGATGATCGTTGGCTTCTTGCTACATAGTGCTTCGTCTAGTTGGTCAGATAAAATGTCGATTGATTGCTCCAGGTTTGCACTTGGGGGTTTGTAGACTCCTATTACTTGTATGATATTTTTTTGAATTTTTATTTCAAATAAAGAGGTTTCGCATATTAGCTCTGTTTCTTCATTGCTTGCTTTTAAGAATTATATATATATCCTTTGAGGCTTTGTTTTACATATCCTGCTACACCTCCTTTTTTATGGTTTTTCCTCGTGAAGCCACCCACCAGTGAGTAGCCATCAATACAAGTGTTCTCAAGGTCTTCTTGAGTTAGACCATGTTCTGTGATTATTATTAGGTCTGGCTGAGTGCTACTGAGAAAATGTGCAAGTTTATCAGTCTTTTTTTATAGCCAGTTGATATTTTGGTGGGCAATGGTTACTTTGTAGTGAGTAGTTGCCTTTTTTCTCAGTAGCAAGTTGCGTTCTTCTTTTGTTTCTTGAAAACTTAATTCCAGAAGGTTGCTGATGTCTAGATAGTTTGCTACTTGTGTATTTCCTTGGGTAGGCGTTTCATGGCTAAAAAAACTCTGTGTTTGTGTGTTGGTTATGTTATTATGTTTTGAGCAGTTTTCTTCAATGGTTTTTGTGTTTTGTTTTTGTCTGCTTTTTTCTGAAGTGAGGGTTCCTAACAAATTATTTTCCAGGGCATTTGCAGTTGATTCATTTGTGTGGGAGACATAATTTTGTGAGGGAGTTCGATTGAGTTTGGACAGGGTGTGGAGATAGCTGTTATTGACATTTTTATAAAAATTTATATGTTTGGTAAAAAATTGTTCTATGTCTTCATCATTTGGGCGAATTTTTGCAGTTGAGGGTGGAATTTTTTTGTCTATCAGTTGAGAGATGCAATTAAGTTTTTTCTGCATGATTAGATTGTGACCACTTATATCAGTTTCAGACGAGTAGTAGAAGTTTCCTTCTATGTGGGGTGTTTGGTTACAGGTAGGTGTCATTGTTTCATTTTGTTTTTTATGAGTGCTTGTTGTGGGACTCGCTATGTTTATTTACAGCGAAATAAAAAACTATATGTTTATTTGTGAATTATATTTAGCTGCCTGCAGGGAGACACTATAGACCGTATTTTTCTTTTTAAGAGTTCCTTGTTTTATCAGTTTTTTTAGTTGGCGTTTGTCTGTTGGCCTTAACAGTACAATCTTTATTATTCCACCTTGCTCCATCCGGCTGTCCGTGTCAACTAATAATAATACTTTATTCTCCAAAAGCCAAAAAATTTTACAAAAGGAACATATCCTTATAAGTCATTTACAATATTAACAATTATAAAATATATATTAATTTCGCTCAGGCTGACCTTAGTACATTAACTTATTCTTACAATCTAATATACAAGCTAGTTTGACAATAAGATGAAAATAATTTTTGATTAGATAAAATTACAATTAAGCCCTGGGACAAAAATCTCTAACACAAATGTTTGAATTTTGTATCTTGAATATTGCAGGCGCTAGTCTTTTAACAAGTTGAGCATTACTGGTTGCCAATGCATAATGTGCCTAAAAATCTGAGCTGGCAATTTATTTATTTCTGTAAACAGAGCGGATGGAAGAGTCCATATCTCATATGGGGAAGTGGAAGAGTTCATTACTTACACATCCTATTAGCATTGTCAGTATTTTGTTTACTGTGGCGGAGTAAAAACACATTCTTGTTTATATTTAAAGGATGTAGTTATTGTTCATCCTTTAAAAATCACAAAAATTACACTGTTTAACAATTTTGTATGTAAATACTGTACAGTAACTTAACATTTAATGTTAGGATTTTAAATAATAAAACACATTCTTTTTTAATAACGACAAGACACAAGATTTCTTCAATTCGTATTCAGCCACGTTTGTCTTGGCAAATTTTTCCGGGCCTTCTTGATTTGTGTTGCGTGAAATTTTAGGCGCTCCTATCTTGCTTGTCATCAGATATGAGTAATTGAATCTGTATTTTAGTATAAAACTTAAGTTTTTTTATGATTTATATTTTAACTGGTTTGTCTCCAACTTGACCTGTCGCCACATTAGGCTGGATAACCGAGATTGTACTGTATAAACATCTACAGTAAAATCTACTGTACCCCCCAATCTACAGTATATGCATCAGCTTTCTCATCAATAAATGCATTTTATGTCATTGATCCAAAGATAAACAATTATAAGCATTATAATATAATTGTATGTAGTATAAGTTTAATCTTACTTATCATAAGGTCGTTGACCCCATATATGAGCAGCACTGTTCACTAGCCAAGTCATGTTGAGAGTGAAGGTGTAGCGGAAGAGAGTGGCCACGAACCAGGAGTTGTTCCATGTTTCTCCCCAGCAGTAGACTGGTATTACAGTAGGGATCAAAAAGCATATGATGGGCATCAAGATCAAGTAGTGCCTATAAAAGAAGATTTATCATATAGAAGATGTCCAATTATCCTGGTAAATTCTTAGGCACATTGGTAGTGGAAGATCCCTTGTAGTAACAGATGAATTAAGGTAAATCACTGCATTTTGTTCAGTGTTCATTGTACTTGGTTGGTATGAAGTTTGATTTAACTTTTAAGCAAACATAACTCCTATAAATGTATTACAACCTATTTTCCACTAAAAGGAAAAAAATAATACTCACAATAAAGATTTTTAACTCTTCATGCACAATTAAATTACTGTTTACTCTCAAATCAAATCCTTTTTATTGCAGTATACAATAAACATTGCATTGCAAACGTCAAATAATTAGCTTACTAAAATTTATATCATTCACAAAATTCCTGGTCAACATACAATTTTTGCATTCATTCATGCCTGCCAATTGTGCCTGCTCCCAGCAGTGTGCCAATTGTGTGGTTTCCCAGTTATTTGAAAAAAATCGCCTACGTTATAAAATGCATATGAGGCATTTTAAGCCTTTTAGGCAGTTTTTAACGAGTTTGGTGTTAGGGCGGAATTTATTGAGATGGGAGTCTGTTAATGAAATGAACACCTGCTCATAAATTACTGTTATCCCTGCCTCTGGTACTATGTTCATGTATGTCTCGGCCTCTAATCAGAGCGCTTTCACACATACAAAACATCGTTGTGTCAAAGAATGTAGAGACAAGGTAATGTTAAAACGTTTAAATTTATGAAGAAAGATTTACATTATGCTCTAAAATCACTATTGGCGACTTTTCAAATTGCATTTCTTTGGAGTCTGAACACTCATAAGAACAGGCTTCTTTCAGTACTATTCCTTAGAATAGGTGGGGGAAAATTAAGCCATAATATGCTGTCATCAGTACATACATGTCAACTGTACATTAGTACAGTTGGGCAATATTTGGCTAAGGACCTAAGGACAAAAATGCCTTAAGTTTAACAGCGTCTATGTGGCAATCTCATGTCAACCCTTGATTTACCAAGGAATTTAGACATGTAGGGTTCCTCCAGCTTGGTATTTTCCAACAACACACTTGGGCACCGCTTTAAGCTCCCAGACCCAGAGCAAAACTTAAAGTACTTGTTCTAAGAGTGATGGTGATTTGTCACTGAAGCAGAGAGTAGTATTATCTGCACATTGCACATTATTTCCTCTCTGCAATGATGCTTAGTGATGTGGTAATTGACTAGTACCTGAAGTAGTCATCTAGTCAATAGTCTGAAGTAGTCGTATATAGAGTTGACTAGTCTGTAATATCTTAAAGAGTTTGTTTGATTTTGAATCACCATTTGCTTAACTGTTATTTGTACGACTAGGCTAGTCAATTATACAATTGCTATTTAACACAATTATTACGACTACTAGCATTTATGGATAACAGCATAGCATAGCAACATAAAATATACTAGTCAATTAAATGAAAGTACAATCAAAATATTCACAATACAATATTAATATGTTGTTTCTTTACTAAAGAAATTTGGATAGTAGTACATTAAGTTATTAATTGTATTAATACATACAAAATAATTCGAACCTTAGTCAAGAATTAACACATAGAATATTATACTATTATTACTTCAATGCAGAAACCTTCATATTTGGACAAGAAAAGCCATTCAATGGACAAGTAGCGCAAGTGACAAATACTTCGGTCTAGTTAGAGCTAGACCCAAACGTACTACCCAAACTAGTCTAGTCAGTGTTTGAAACTAATCAATTAGTGACTAGTCAATATTTGAAACTAGTTGACAGTCCCATCACTAATGATGCTACAATGTCATTGACATAAATAAAAAATAGGACTGCGCTGAGAATAAATCCCAGCCTGTGGTTAGGTGCTCAGTGGTAGCTGGCTCGATTTTGAGGTTATGTACTTTATTCAATATAGTCTTATTCAATATAGTCGCATGGTGTTAGTGGATACATTCGTTCATGAGTTATTCAACATTTAGGTTCATTATGGATAATCAAAGTGCTGGGCATTCTAAAAATTTGATTGTTAATTTGATATTTAATATAATTAGTAACATAATATAACAATTTTCAGTTAACTGTTGTTTGTAAAATAAAAGTAATTTTCTTTTATTCAGAAAGTGTTCATATAATTAATTATACCTTTTATAATACTATTTTATGCTAATGAAATCAGTTAGACTTTGTCTTCTTCTTCTGAAGTTTTAGTAATTTATATGTACGGTACTTATAAATGTTTTAGATGTTAAAAATAATTATAAAACATTTAGTGAGTATTACCCAGTATTATAATAATAAAATAGACTACCCGTTCTACTGTACATGAAGCTGCAAACTGATATAATATGCGGAAGGTGCACAAGTGCGTTCACCATATAAATACATGTACATGTAATTTCCAATATAACGGTAAAATAAACTACAAAATTATTAATAACTCCAAATTACAAAAAAGAATTATTAAATAAAAATGGAGAACAATTTGGCTCTGATCACTTTTGTCAACTTTGGTCTCTCCTCACAATTCTATCAACACTACAGAAAACAGTTTGTCTCAGATTATCCCCCATCTACACACTGTGTTTTACTCTGACTGGTATGGGTATAATTTTTGTCTTAGAATTAAATGTTTTAAAATAAATTTATAATAAAATATCAATTGTATAGAAAATTGGAAGTTTTTGGTTATATCTGTAAATTTACAGGAATAATGTGCCGTACTGTAAATGTTCTTAACAGAACTTTTAGTAAATTTTCTTTGTAACTAATGTTTTAGTCAGGGCATATAATTTTAAACACAGTTCGTAGATTGCTTGCTAAGATAAACTTACTTTTTTTGGAACTTGAGAAGAGGATCATTCTCTAAATCGCTCATGTCCAATCCCTTTCCCTTCTCAATGACATCAGGGTGTTTGCGGCACAAAAGCCAGCCAACGTGGGAGAAGAAGAACCCTCGCTTGGCATTGTGTGGGTCAGCATTGGTCTCACTGTACTTGTGGTGCACTCTATGATCTCTTGCCCATTCAATGACGTGGTTCTAGAAAGTACAAAAGTGTAAAATAAAAGCATGTTCTGAGAAATCCAATTATACTGTAATTTAAACCTTTTAGGAGTTACATAAAATACTGCAAGGGGAGTAATACAATTCTGAAACACTATAAGGTACACTGGACAAGAATTATTGTTTATCTGGAACGTTTCACTAGTGATATTGGAGTTACATAAAATACTGTAAGGGGAGTAATACAATTCTGAAACACTATAAGGTACACTGGACAAGAATTATTATTTATCTGGAACGTTTCACTAGTGAGTGATATTGGAACAATACTTTTAATACTGAATAATATGATTAAAGGAAGGCATTTACCTCAAATATAGCATATAAATAACTCTTTGCTCATAATAGTTGGAGAGTAATTAGACATTAGATTTTAGAGATAACGCGACAGCAGAGAAGTCTCTCCACCTCATCATTTAGTGTGCTTAGTGTCAATATACCAGCTGATGTGTTTGCCAATTTATTTCCACTTAGGATCGTTTAGTATATTAGATTTGTTTGTCTTTAAACATTTACTCAGAACTAATCATATCTTGATGATCTGAGTCTTAACAAATAAATAAACGATAAAATTCATAGTAAAATACTGAGCCTAACAAATGGTTACATCCATGTTTATGTACACAGTTTCCTTGTTCAAAAAAAGGGAAAACTGAACAGATTAAAATAATGTATTCCTGTGGTTCAAGATATGTCGAACTGCTGAAATAGACAATGAGCAGAGCAAATTCACTGGGAACCACGAAGGGGAGCTATGAATAAAAGTTAGAAAGCATCAACTGAAAGTGTAAAAAAATCAAATAAAATATGGTATACAAATTAATTAATCATTGTAATTATGAGCACAGAAAATAGGTGAACCACAGTTTCATTTCACAGCGACCATCTCAAATTTTGACAAGTATAACACTCAAAGTGATTGAACAAAGTTTGTGTAATACTGCTTAACTCTATTTAAACAAAACTTCACTTGCCAGTTCCGATGAGCTACAGGCAAGTAAATTACTGATTGTTGGCACAGTTGCTGGTTTGAACCTTGAACCTTGGATTCTGCAGTCTGAAGCCACTAAGCATCCTAGACTGGTAAATAGTTCTGACTAGAATTATTAGAAATCTACTAGTTTTAATTCAACATTTAACTCCAGTACATCTAACATCTAACATTTTCCTTAACAGGCCAAATGTACAAGGAAACTTTGTCTTATGAACTGTATTGTGAGAGTGAGAGGCCTAGGACGAGAAGTGATTGTTCAGAAGAACCAAACAATCTTAAGTTCCTGTATATAAATGTCAGGGATTAAGCAGCAAGCAAAATATACTCAGCCTACTGGGCTCTCAACACAAGTACGATTTTATGTGTGTAAGCGAACATTGGTTTAAGGAGGATGAAAGTAAATATTTGCAAGTAGAAGGGTACACACCCTTAACAATTTACTGCCGCAAACACCATATCAGAGGCGGGGTTGGAATTCTAGCGACCGAAAGCAAGTCATTTTTAACTTATAAAATACTAGACCTTGAGTGGCTGTACACTGAAATCAGCTTTGAATGTGTAGCTGTAGCGATAGACAACCCAAGCATTATTGTGGTCAGCATTTACCTCTCCCCGGCAGGGGATGAAAATATATTTCTAAACAACTTAGAATTGTTACTGATACACCTCACTCGCATGAGATCCTGTGTTGTGATCGGTGGGGATTTTAACACCAAATTTGATGTGACACGTGACCAACCTAGCCTGAAGAAGTTATTGAACCTCCTTAGGCAGTTTGACTTTGCATATCTAAACAACAAGCCTACCCGTTTAAACTTCTGCCTTGACAATATATTTACCAACATCCCTATTGGACAGTGTAGTACCTGCGTGGTCCCTCTTGACATTAGCGACTACAGTGGTGTAGAAACCACTCTGCGACTCTCATCAGTTCCAAGCTACGGTAAACCGAAAAGTTTTACATTCCATAATCTCTATCCACATTGTCTAGATGAGTTTTTAGCGCTTTTAAATAGTGTTGACTGGCAGAACCTACTGGACAATAACAACAAGACTGCGGAAGAAAGGTTTGACTTATTTTTCACCAAATTTTTGGACTACTTCAACTATGCTCACCCATAAAAACAGTGACAAAGAAGACATCAGTAAGAGAAACCAAAGCTATAGCAGCCTGGTATACCCCTCAATTAAAGCAAATGAAAGAAACTGTTATGGCATACCATGTAGTTTATCTGAACATGCGAAGTCAAGCTTCATTTGAGGCCTATAAGCATTTCAGATATCTCTACAAACAGGAAGTGAATAAAGCCAAACTGAACGCAAATGCGGCATTTATTGAATTGTCAAACAATAAATGTCAGGCAGCCTGGACCTTGATCAGGAAGGTGTCTACTCAGAAGGAGCAGGAGGAGCTTGATGACACAAACACAGCGGAGAACTTCAATGACTTCTTCATTGAATCCGTCAACGATGCGAGAAGCAACATCCCAGTGCCATCAACATCTTCTGAGGAGTTCCTGCGGCAAGTGAGGAGACCTAGCACATACTACGAGTGGGAATGTGTGACCAGTGAAAGTGTGCTTAGCGTTGTGTCAAAAATGAAAGCTTCTAAAAGTAAGGATGTGTATAGTCTCTCAACCAATATTATCAAGTATGTAATTAGTGCCATTCTTACACCACTTGTCATTTGCATAAACTTCTGCCTGGTGGACGGCATATTTCCAAGTTCTCAAAAATCTCAAGAGTAGTGCCTATATTCAAAAAAGTAAATAGATTGGAATTAAAAAATTACCGACCAATCTCTCTGGTCCCTATTCTAGGTAAGATTATAGAAGCTGCTGTAAAACCTCAGTTATGTAAATATTTTGATTGTCATAAAGTATTTTCCGATTGTCAGTTTGGCTTTCGAAGGGGAATGTCAACCACTGATGCCCTGGAGCGTCTAGTCTCAAAGATCCTCTCGGCTTTCGAGAGCGGTAGTCTTGCCCAGATCACAGCTTGTGATCTGAGCAAGGCTTTTGATTGCATCGATCATAAGATACTTCTGAGAAAGCTAGACTTCTACGGCATTAGTGGTACTAACATTAAATTTTTCAAATCATATCTTGAAGGAAGAACCCAATTTATCGATACCGGTAAAAATATATTCAAGTGTTCTGATGTTAAGCTTGGTGTGCCCCAAGGGTCTGTCCTGGGACCAATTGTTTTTATTTTAGTAATAAATGACCTAGGCAGTAATATAACTAACTCGTCCACAATCATGTTTGCAGATGATACTACTTTTATAAGTGTAAACCCAGATCATGACTAACTAAAGTTAAATACCAATCTCACTCTGGAGAGGGTCCAAATGTGGTTTGACTCAAACAGCCTTCTTTTAACACGCGAGCACACGCATCCCTTTTGTAACGTCTCAGCACGCGCGACGGCAAATTGCTCACACAGCATTTAGGTTACCCTAATGCCTTGGTTTACATATTTATTTTTGTGACAATTTTTTTGAAAAATATTTGGTTCCTTTTGAGTTTCTTAAGGTGTAGCTTTCATATATATCTATGATATTAGTTGAAAGAAAAATTGAATTCAAATCGTTTGCAAATGGCATAACTCAATACCATCATGAGGACACGCACCGTTAGCAAACTGCCGTACTTTGAAATATCTCAAACATAACGCGGTAGAATGCCCTGTTAGCAAACTGCCGTTTTTATTGGGAAAAGGTTTGCGGGTAAAAAAAACTATAATTCAATATTTCACAAGTAAAAAACATTTATTTTTTTTATCAAACAGCTTACAAAATCATTAGAACATGAAAGCACGCGCGTTAGCAAATTGCTCACGATTCACTGCACGACACACAAACACTTTGAATTACTCACTCCAATGGTCCGTGACCAACTGGCGAACGTCAAGGGCGTGTCGAGGGAGGGGCAAGGAGGGATGAGCTGGTCGCATACCCCAACTCGCTCAGTAGCCCCAAAGATCTGCCCGCATTTCTATTGGTGCGGCAATTTGCTAACAGGTGCGTGTGCTCGCGTGTTAAATAAGGAAAAGACACAGAATCTTCTCTGTAGCCTTAAATCACACTGCCAGATGGATACTAGTGACATTAAAATTCTGGGATTGATAATTGGCAGTACTCTGTCTTAGGCAACCCATGTAGAATCAGTCTGCAAAAAGCTGTCCAGGGTTATTTTCCTACTAAGAGCCCTTATGGACGTTGTCCCAGAAAGTTATGTTCGAACAGCATATTTTGCCTTTTTTCAGTCTGTGATAAACTATGACCTAATTCTCTGGGGAAATAGTTGCCATGTAGATAAAGTCCTGTTGCTCCAGAAAAAAGTCCTAAGAATAATGAATAAAGCTCCATTTAATAAACATTGTAAACCTTTATTTATTAAGAGCAAGATCCTGCCTGTGATAAATGTGTATGTATTTGTTATATGTAAAAAGTAATTTTAACGCTGGCCTTGTCGTTGATAGATCAGATATACATAAACATAATACTAGGAATAAATTCATGTTAGATGTCCCGTTCAGTAGGTTAAGTAAATGTTAGAATAGTTTCTCTATCATTAGTTTAAAAATATTTAACAAGCTACACATTGATAGCAAACTCTTAGAATTTAAGCTGTTTAAATTAAGAAGTTATGACTGGCTAAGCCTCAACCAGCCTAACTATAACTTAGACGATTTTCTTGTTCTGAAATCAATACAGTTTTGATAATGTAACTCATATTTTAAATTACCATAACTGTTATGGTCAACATTGACTTTGTCTATTACATGTGTGTAATTGCTTAAGGACAATAAAGATTTCTGATTTTCTGATTCTAAAGATTTACCTCAAAGGCCATTGTGTTGAATATAACCAGGAGTATGCGAAGAGGTAGTTTGGCTTTATAAGAGCGATGAGCCCAGAGTCTATGTGCACCCGCTGTGATGCCTAGACCTGAACAGTGATAGAGCAGGATTGCTGAAAAGCAAACAATTCAATATAAGTATCTTATATAGTTTTTTAGACACATATACTTTCATTCATCCACCTTTCTTTACTTTATATCTAGGCCTAATAAAATACAACACCTGACATTAAATTTAGTTATGAAATAGTTTCTTCATCATTTTTGTATTGAAATGGCAATGAAAAATTTATAGCAATGTTAAATTGCATTCTATTTAAAATCTTGGTAATTACTTGCATCAAAATTTTAGTTTCATTTTAAATCCAAACACATTTATTTTCCATTTACAAACCAAATTTTCCCTCTTACAAAGTTGGGATCAGTCTTCCCCATATCATGATTGATAGTTACCCAGCCACATATCATGAACTAATCAATATTATAAAATGCTTCTGACGCTGAAGAGTATTTTAAACAAGTTTTTAAAGATTTTAGTGTTGAAGTATTTTTAATCGAATATGGAAATTTGATGAGGAAAGATATACTAACTTGTGAGGGGTGGTTTTCGTATACTGTACTACCGTTCTATGCCATCCCGTTCGGTTGTTATTTGTGTTTTTTCTCTCAAGCCTATCCTGATGGAAGAGTGACCCTTAGTTCAAACCTGGGCAGCAAGCGTATGTATGTATGGAAAATCCACTTGTCAAGGCACATTTTGAAAAACAAAATAGTTATTTCCTATATGTGAAGGCTTGTTGAAGTCAAAAGTAGCAAATCTTTCAAGAATTTTACTCTTTAATATGAATTTTGTTTTGTGAATTGTGTGATCATGCAAATCACATTTTTTGAAGTTTTAACACTGTCAAAAATTGGTTACTTGCGCAAACCCCCCACAGCAACAATCTGTAGGTGAGGTGCGAGTAAATCATGCAATCGTCAGAACCTGACTGGAGCAATATTCGGTTAAGGACTTCAAAACATAAATTCCTGAGAACAACCCTGAGCATATATAGTCAATGTAATAATTCCAAGTCAACCCTTGAACTAGATATATTCAGAGGAATTTCGCACAACTGACTTCCTCCAGCAATGAATCTGCCAACTTTATGGATGACCACTCAATAAAATGCACTGATCATGGGGCAAAATTGAAGAGATTTGGTTTTAAATATTTTGAATTGATATGTTTAGAACCTTAATTTAAAAATCGTGTTAACTTTGATGTAAATTATTTTCCACTAGTTAAAATTAAAAATGTGAAAACAAAAGTGAATATGATACTTAACATCAAAATAGGGACTTCACCATGAAGTTTTATTCTATCAACATATTATCAATAAACAACATTATAGTATGATCCATTAGATAAATATTTTATTTTAAAATAAATAATTGAAGAACAATTAATCTATTACACCATTTATATTCAGTTTTACTTTTCTTCCTACTTTAAAGTACAGCAATCAAAATATTGTCTAAAATGGATAACCATACTTTTTTTTATAACATTACTACATGTCTTTAGAAGCTCTAAAGGTTCTTTTATTTTGGCTAACCCAAGCGTTCCATCAATTTATGTAATATTAGGAAACCTAATAAAGGAGGTGACTAAAATGAAAACTAATAAAGTTCCCATTAGTTACACATTAACTGTGCCCCTAACACCTTTGTTTATAACTTGGCAAGAAAAGAAGTTAAAAATGATATGTGACTGTAACTGTCAATTTAAGATGATATCTGTCCTCACAATGATCAGATGACTCATCATCAATTATCATTATGATGAGCCTAATCTCTTCTAGCTATACACTGAAAATATCCCTTTTTTTGTATTTTGTCTTTAGAGGAAATTTTGAGGTTGACTGGTTTATTAATTTCTCATAACCTATTATTATTGTATGTATTAATAGTCTTTCTGTTACAGATTTGAAATAAATACAAAAAAAAATTGATAATGGATTAAAACGGGACAGAACATTAAATTACTAAATGATTAAAAAGTATGAGAAGATTACATTTACAAAATATGTTTTATTATTGTACTTAATGATTATTAAAAGAGATTAGGTAACATCACAGAGATGGAAGAAACAGAGGTCATTTTCTTTCTGCATCAGAGGCAGTTAGAATTTACAAAGGGCTGGTAAACATCTCTAGTATATGAAAACACACTCGAGAGGAGAAGGAAATAGATAGAGGGGCGGGAGATGGAGATACACGTTTCTTCCCCTCCATCAGAGTCTGCTGTAGGTGTTTGGAGTGAATGTGAAATAGGAAGGAGAGAAATTGAATAAAAGGGCTTGGAGGTGATACTGACAGTGGTGCTGCCGTTGTCTTCCACCATCATGAACTAGAGAACTGACTACTCGATACATCAAATTCTTTCCTCGACAAACATTCAGGGCACTATCAGTTACGATCTCAATTTCTTCCTCCTCTATGGTAATAATAAGACTAATTATTTTTGTAACTTAATTATATTTTACAAAGTTCGTACCAAAAAACACTGTAGGCCAGGAAGCTGCTGTGAGCATGAGATATAAACCATATACTGAGGCTAAATGAAGGTAGACAAAGAGAATGATATTACGCCAGACCAGCTTCATTTTATACTCTTTGCCAGGCAGTTCCTTTGGATAGCCATCAAACTTCTCAATACATGGAATAAGAGGGTCCATAGCTGCCTCATCCTCATACTCTATTCTGGAAGGAGTACTTGTGACGTTTGGTGCCATTTTTCTCTGGAAAAGAACACAAATCTATTAAAAATAATGACAAAGATATATTATCTGGACATTCTAAAACATCTCTACATATAGAAAGCTAGAAATGATCATTGAGTAATTGTTCAATTGTTTTAAAATAAAAATTGTTTATTAGATACCAAAATAAGTAACCAAGTAGAGTTTGAAGAAAAAAAGGACAACATTTGCTGATAAGTACTAAATAATTTTATCCACTAGCACTGAATCTGTTTGTGTCTTTTAGTGATTTACATTATTTTACAATGATGACAAATCTATTTATAGATTTGTCATCATTGTAGAACTAATAAGAACAGCAGGAAATAATGTAAACAAGAAACAGATACTGTATTTAACAAACTGAACTAAAAGACCAGTAGTTATAAAAATGGCAAATTATATTTACTACACCCTTCACTAAATAACCTTAATATTGATATAATATTCAACTTAATTTATAATATTAGTAGCCCTAACATGTGAACTGGAATACACATTTATTAAACTTATCTTTATAGATCTGTGTTCTACTTGTACATCTGACTTGCATGTAAATTTATACATTTTAGATTATATACAGCTACATACATTTGTATCAAGAAATGTACAAACCCGTTTAACATGTTGAAGCGATTTTAGGATTATGTAATATTTACGAAAGTGTTGGTTATTTCTCTTTCAACTTTTGATTTTTTTAAGTTTTTCTTTTAAAAGACCTTTGAGTTCCATAAGGGTTAACAATGATTTCACCCATCACTAGTATAAACCTAAATAGGTTTACATCAGATTAGTTACAATATACCTTAGTATTATTTTATTAAGTAAATTATACTAACACGTTACTTGCTTTGTTTTAGCATATGATTAATTTGATACTTTTAAGAATGCAAACCAAACTATGTTTATGGTAGGAAGTTGTGAAAATAAACCGCTTTTGAAAAAATCAATACAATGGCATGATAATATGCAATAAGCAAAACTTGCGGTGATAGAAATTCTTTAAAATAGTTTTCAATCACAATGACCGGGTAGTTTAAAACTTAAATTTTATAATTGGATAAATTAGTTCATGTTAAAGGTCTATTAGTTAATGGTAAGAAAGATAATTTATATTAAAATATTGATATTTTCAGTAATATATTGGCTCTATAAAACAGAACAAAATAAAAAATTTCCTAAAAATCTAATAAAACAGTTGAATTTTCATAAGACAAGAAATATGAACGTGCTGTAGAAATATCATTCAAAACATTGGCAGGGAGTGATTGTAAATCTTATCAGTGTGTCCAATATGTTTGTTAATTGATAAATTATCAACGCCTTCAGTTTTAGCTACAATTTCGTTTACGTTTAAACCACACACTAGGAGTGCAATTACAGCATTATCATCAGAAAAATCTGTCACAATCGTGGATAAACAGTTAGAACTTATTTTTTGTAGTTTGATTGTGTAGTATGAATCTGTGGCTGGCATAATTTCACAACAGAAATTCAGAATACTGTAAGGAATGTCCAACATTTATCAAATTTAAACTGTTACTTTTGGTTCTTGAAGAGATTTCATTGGGGGATTAGGTCTTAGTTTATCAGTAAACACAGGGATATGCTACAGCAGTTGTGGATTGTTGCTGACTTCATTCAGTGCTTCCTAAGCAAATTCTATTTAATCAATATGTTTTTAAAGTTGCGGAGCATTTTGCAATCATCTTTCAAGCTCAAAGCACCTAAATATGTAGTGGCATGGCCATTTCAATGCCTCCAACAAGCTCCTTGACAGAAAGTCATAATGTTTATAATCAAGCTCTTCACTGTTTTTGTTGTTATTGGTCTTTGAAATATTGGGATTTTCAGTGGTTTAGACGCCATTAAACTCTTCATATCCACTTTGAAATTTATAAATCGCCTTCAACTATTTACAAAGATTGCATAAACTGGTGTACTTAATTACATTTTCAAAACAACTTCTTTTTAACGATTGCTAATCCCAATGACATAGAACCAATCTAAACGGCCAAGAACACAAACTTTACCAATGTGTAAGAAAACTGTTTTACCAATTGGGCTTGTATAGCTATGAAAATTAAAAAATATATATCATATATAATCTTCATTGACTAATTTGAGTACACAGAGTATAGAAGTACATTGAGTATAGAAACAAGAAGACTATCCACTCATATGGAAGCCAATATTTCTGTTCAGTAAAATTAGTTATGTTAGGTTTTACAGGTAGCACCAGTGGTCTCCATTAATCTCTCTGTCTTTCTCCAGCACGCTCTGAAGTAAATTAATAGCTGATCTAATAGCTTGCCAAATTGTCTTTAGACGCATCATTTTAACTAATCACCATTACATAGCAGCAAATGCGCATTTTTACAATAAATGCATTGGCTTGGGAAGTGATTTGTTTCTATAGTCTATGCAAATAAATATCATTTTACATTCAACAAACAAAAAACTTAATTTTTTCTAGCAATTTTTGTTTGGAAGGTATCAATAAACTATTTAGCATAGAGGCATAAAGCAAATTTAAAATAAATGACATCGTACTTATTACATTACAATAATATGCCTACTGCAGTAGTATTTAACGCCATTAACGCATTAGTTGTTTTCTTGTTACTGTGGTCATTACTGTTACAACAGTTGCTCCTAGAGATAGTCATGTTATGTCATAGGTGCTCTGCCAATAGGAAACTGTTTTGTCTCCAACCTTTGGGGTTTTCTGTCTAACTGACCTTTATGTTTACAATATTATTCTTCAGAAAGTAGCAATGTTTTATTCTCCTAACTCAAGAAGAAAAATATCTCGGCTGTTAGAAGCAAACAACATTTCAATCAATTAGCCAAAATTAAAAAAAAAATACTTAATTGAAAAACACATAAGAGATTATATCTTGTTTAGTGTTTTTTTAGTTTTGTATTGATAAACTCATATTTCGTACGTCTTTCAAAAAATAATTTAACACAAATCTTTTTGGCCAACTCTGAGTTTTTGGGATAAACAAACAATAAAAAAAAAAAAAAAACAATATTAAACTTATATACAACTACAAATTGCCCTAATAAATTTTATTGTTGAACCAAATTTTATTAACACTACCCACTACTTATTTTAATCGAACTACAGAATATATTAAAACCAATATTTTGTATACTGATTAATCACTGTGTTGATTTGCCAGATTAAAGGCAGAGTACTGTTACATATGCTTGGATCCAAAGTTTGAGTTTGCTACACCAAAGATTTAGGTTTTTGGAGCTTATAAACATTTCAAGGTTTAGTCCTGTGATGGGTAACTTCTAAATGAACGAACTATATCAGGGGCAACTCATTCTTATTTCAAACAAAACTATTCACGACACTAATCTTTCTTCCAATCAATAGACTTATTATGCCTACAGTCTGGCCTTATTAAGATTATACACTTGATTGTCTGACGGGTTGAACTTGATTATAAACATACCGTTACGTCAGGGTGCAATTTCAACTAATTTTTTCTTGTAACCAAAGGTTTTCTTTGTTTACACCATTATTATTTTGTTTACCTCAACAGAAGAAATATAAATAAAAAGTAAGGAATAAAAAACCACTCAAATAAATAAGCTTTTCATCAATAAATAAAAAATTATTTTGGATACAGTTCAATTTATTATTTAAAATAATGTTCAGTCCATTTTTGTAAAATCAACAAAATCAAATGATTATAATTTAATTAAATACATATTATTGATAAAAAATTAATAAACATACATTTGTTTTAATAGGAATTTGATAAAAATAGTTTATAGTTAAAATGTATATAATTTAGTTTAATTTATGAATACTATTTCTAATAGGTATATTCAGTAAATTGAATTTAATTAATTAATTAAATTAAGTGAATATATTTTAAATACTGGACAAAGTACTATTTTCTAAAACAGGTTCCCCTGGTTTATAAGAACAAAATTAATTGAGAAAAAGAAACGAAAAAAAAGACGCTGCTTATATTTGAATAGAAAAACAGTATTTCATAACCAAAGTACCGTATTAATACATCAAAATATATTTTCAATGTCAATTAATAATTATAAATTAAATATAATGTATAATTATTTTAATAATTACTAAATGTACTATACTTTTATCAAGTTTATATTTGAAAAAAGACATGTTTATTAATTATTAAATTTTTAATCACCCATCTGTATTTAATGAAAAATTTTAATTGTTCATTTATTTTTGTTCATTTTACCAACATGGATTGAAAATGATGTTAGATAATAAATAAAAATTTGTCCTAGATAATTTTTTAATTTAGTGATAAGAAGCCTATTTATTTTAATTATTTATTTGTTTATTACAACATCATGACAAATAACATACCAATGAATTATAAATAAACGTCTTTAATATTTGATAAAAACAATAATGTAATTAAATTATTGGAATTTATTGGAACAGTTAAAATAGAAGAGTTTATTTTCAAAAGATTAGCGATGTAAACATTAGTGGAAAAAATAAACCATATGTTTATACTAAAAAAAAAAAAAAAAAAAACAGATCCAACCTCAAAATCAATCTAGCATATTTTCCTACGTTCATTCGTACGCTGTCAGCCTGTAATACAACTCACCATATGAAAATGATCTGTTTCAGTTCAACCCTCCTGAATGAACCCTGTGAGGGCGCTTGAGCTGTCTCACCGCACAATAATGCCCTTCTGGTTATCTTATTTATTTATCATCAGCAGTACAGTGCGTCGTTAGAGTCTATTTGACAGTCGATAAATGTAAGGTTTGAATATTGCTTAGTAAACTTAGTTTTAATTGTTAGTAAGATTAAGTTATTTGTATAAAAATGAGTAAAGAAGTTACTTTTAATACTTTATCAACCGGAAATATGACTACAACGATAGCTAGTACAAAACATAACCTAACTTAACCCAACACAACTCAACCTAATGAGTTAATTAAAGTAATACCACAGATAATAACGTAATACTATTGATTTTATCATTGATTATATACACAAATAGATTTCCCACCCAATATTAAATTATTATGAGTCACAAAATATCAGCCGTTTTTGTGGTTCACTGTGGAGCGCTAGTGTAGTTCCATGTAAATGTAATGCAGTTTTAACCACCTGTGGTGGTGGGCCACACTAACTAACAAAATTACTTGCACAACTATTCCTATTAGATGGAATATCTATTGTAGGTGTACATAATCAAGGATACATACACCTTATCTTATTTTAAAAGTTGTGTCTCAAATCATCAGCTGTTTATTGGGTGCAGTTGTGGAGCGCTAATATAGTCCCATATAAATGTAATGCAGTTTTGTCCAGCTGTGGTTGCGGGCCTCACTAACTAACCAAATTACAGGCACAAAATATTCCTATTACATGAGATATCTACTATAGGTGTATATAATCAAGGGTAATACTATTCCTTAGTGGTCAATACACGTTGCAAGTTGAAGTCATCGTACTGTTTGTGGCCTCACGGAAATAAAGGTTAGGCCCACCCAAACATGTACAGTGCTATTGACCCACCCGCCCACCCAAACATGTACAGTGCTATTGACCCACCCGCCCAACCAAACATGTGTAGTGCTATTGACCCACCCGCCTACCCAAACATGTACAGTGCTATTGACCCACCCACCCAAACACGTACAGTGCTATTGACCCACCCACCCACCCAAACACGTACAGTGCTATTGACCCACCCGCCCACCCAAACACGTACAGTGCTATTGACCCACCCGCCCACCCAAACATGTACAGTGCTATTGACCCACCCACCCACCCAAACATGTACAGTGCTATTGATTAAATTAGTCGGACTAATAATTTCCAAGTTTTGAACAAATTCCTTGTCAGTTATTGTTGACCAATAATAGAGTTTCCAAATTGGGATAAGTTGGTACATAAGCCTATGCAATTTACTTTGTTGAACAACAACACAATAACAGGATGCTATTGCTTAGAAGTTCTAAGTTAGAACCCACAGTTGAAGAGTGGTTGTCGATTTAATACATTTTGTTACAAGGTTATTGAGAGGGCCTGAGTCATGGGTTTCCTGAGATCCATGGACCGTAGAATATGGGACAAATTGTACAGAGGATGTACTTAAAATATTAATTACAGGACTGTTGTACAATACATAGCCTACGTAATCTTACGTAAAACTGGATATGTAAATACGAGATGTACACATTAGAATACACGAAACAATGTACTGAAAGACGCCGGCTTAATTCTTCATAGAAACTAAATATTTGGTCTTATATCAGTTTATAATAATTACTACAGTTGCTAAATCAGCTCTGAAGCTGAAGTTCTTTACTGCTGGAGATACAAAAGAATTTTAGTTGGCGCAAATGTGACGAGGCTTGGGAGTGTTTTATATCTACACTACTGTTTGTTCCCGCTGGACACCCACGCCAAGGTCCTAGGTGCGGCCTCGTCTAGGCTGGTGAATATAGAGGACACATAGAACTCAAGATTACTAAAGGGTTATTTCCGTAAAAATTGAACATGGATTCCGTGAAATTGTTTTGCATGGACTTAAATTTGACCCAGATCCACTGTTCAAGACATCTGCTGATGAACACATAAAAGTAGTGTCTCCTAACGTTTTATCTCTGGAGGAGCTAATTGCAAAGCACCGGGAGCCAAACAAATGTGAAAGCGGTTCTAGAGTTAACTGCATCATAAGCGTTGAACGTAAGGGAAAAAAATCTAAAATTTTACTTTGTCTGTTAAAAACTGCGGTTCCAATGAAATTAAGTAACAAATATTACGATGATAATAGACTTTATTTTATTTTTAAAAGTTTTAAAATAACTTTTATTCTTAAAAGTTTTATTTTATTTTGATTTATTTATTGTCGCATTTTCATTACAAACACTGCGGTATATGAGGATTGTTTAAACGGTTTTTTTCTGATCAACACATTTATAATACAGTTAATTGATTCAACTGATTGTTTAAAATAAAGTTAAAACTAACATTATTTTCAATAACAACTTTGATTGACGCTAAAAAAACAGTCTTGTTTATGAACGTTCGTACATTTTGCAAAATTTTAACCATCCAATACTTTAATATCCAACATTTATGCTTTTAACTGACTCTTGAGAACTATGTATGTTATGGATTTGTCATTTTTAAACACGTTTTATGTTTGAGTTGAACCATTTGATTTTATAAATAGTCTACGCAGATTCCTCATCCAATGTTACATTGTGTGTCTCAAATGATCAGCTCTGTTTTTGTAGTCCGTTGCAAACCTGACAAACTAACCAAATTACAGGCACAAATATTACTACTAAACTTACGTAAGATATCTCCGTAAGTAATATTATAATCAAGGGTTGAACGTGGAACGGAAGGTTCCTTATAAACACATATAATTTACTATTTTTGCCAACGGTGTTTTGAAATTTCGATAAGAGTCTAATTACTTATTTGAACGAGTCTTAGAGAAAAGTCGTGTGACAGTTCAGCAAATGAAATACTGTAAGACCAACATGAGTAACCTGAGTAAGCCTAGTTTTAAATACCTATACTGTATGTTTATCCGTTCAATTTTCAACTGATTCAAGATGAGTTATTGTATAGTTAGGCCTATAGATAGACGATGACAGAAACTGAAATATATGTGCAAAATTATTAGAAACCTATTTTGCTCCATTCTGGAAATTTTAATAATTAATTAATTTTCCCTTAAAATACGATAGGACAATTTTAAAAATAGTAGTAAGTAGGTTTAAGAACATTGTTGATTTTAAGTTTCGTATCTGAAAACGTTAGTATGATCATTTGGACAAGATTAAAATTAATTTCTACTTTCCTATACCATTGTGAATACGAGCCGAATTTGAAATTTAATTTTATATAGTCATATATATATATATATATATATATATATATATATATATATATATATATATATATATATATATATAAGGAATATAGCCTATATATTTATTTATATTTATATAGTAGAAAAGTTGTAATTCCTAGGGCTGCTATGTATAATAAAGTTATAATATAAAATAACAATTGAGCATCCTTAAAAAAAATGTTTATTAAATCAACACCGACCGGTTTCGGCATTACGCCATCTTCATACGTGTATAGGTGTTTACTTTTCAAAACTGTTACAAAACAAATAAAATTAAATAAATAACTATCATAAAGAAAACATATGTTAAATTAGTAAATAACAAATTAGTAAATTGGTTTCAAAACAAATAACAACGCATTTAACCTAGTACAAAAGAAATCCACCTCAAAATTACATAAAACCCAATAAATATTTGACAAATCAGGAATTTACAAAATTGAATGTTCAGACTGCCCAAACTATATATTGGACAAACAGGACATTTAAACGAAGATTTAATGAACACATACAAGCTCTAAAATCAAACAACAGAACTTCAATGAAATCTTCTTTTGCAGAACACTTACTAAACAATAATCACAACTACACAAATATGAAAACCAACATGAAAAATCTAAAATTCGGTTCAAAAAGCAAAAAACTAGATTCTTAAGAAGAACTTGAAATTTATAAACACAACCATGAAATCCCAACAATTTAATCAACACCATGTTAATACAAAAAAGAAGCCCAATATTTGAAACAATTATACATATAAGAAACAACACACACAATGACAACTAACCACCAAATAAAAAATATTTACTAATTTAACATATGTTTTCTTTATGATAGTTATTTTTATTTAATTTTATTTGTTTTGTAACAGTTTTGAAAAGTAAACACCTATACACCTATGAAGATGGCATAAATGCCGAAACCGGTCGGTGTTGATTTAATAAACTTTTTTTAATGGTGCTCAATTGTTATTTTATATTATAACTTTATTATATATATAAAATATTTACATATTTACTATTTTAAAAGCAATATTTTAAATTTAAGTGGACATATTATTGTACATTCTTGTTGTTTCCGAGCAATTTCAAGAATAAGCGTGTCCGTAATTCAAGAGAAAACTCTTGCCGGCAAAACATTAACATAGAGCACAAAGGGCAAAAAATAAGCGATAAATCCAAAAGTGCTTCTACAATGTTGACATTTGAATAGGCTTTAAATATCGATCATAAACTATTTGGGAACAGGAACAAGGACCTTTCATATTTTAGTTATAAGTGGAGGTTCATTATCGTAAGCTAAACAACAGTTTAGTTAAAAAAGTATTTAAAATACATAATACGCAATTAAATTGACATAAATAAAGCATCAAAAAGTTACATCCGTCAAAGGTGTGGTTAGGTCTAAGCATAAAAGAAGTCATAAACTGACATCCACAATAGGTGCTTGGAAGGGACCGTCAAACGTCAAGACTTCAATCGCGTGAGAGGTCCTGTCAAACTTACATTGCGTATGCGAGTCAATTAATTAATAAAAATTTACTATGTGTATTATAAAAAATAATACTTAAAATCCAATATTGCAACTCTGAAAAAATTAAAATAGCGTCAAATTAAAAACACTATCACTGATTAATAAAATTGGCTTATAAAACGACTACAATTTATCCTGCTACGTACATAAGTAATAAAACAACTGCTTGACGTTCATTAAAACTGGTAACTAATTATAGAACCATTCAGTTTTAAACTAACAAAATAATATTTTGGTAACTAGAACTACCACGGGCCTGTTCAACCACGGATAGTAATTTGTTGAAGTATTTGCTAAATTCGTGGATTAACAATAACCATAATATTTTTTCTTATATTAAAACATCGTCAAAACGAAGTCATTAACATTTTATTTATTCGGGAATCGATGTTGGAATATTTAGGTAGTGCAAAACTATGAGTAGATAAGGACAATGATGCTAAACATTGATTGGCCGACCCCGGTATCATAGGTCTAGTTGGTTAAGACTAGACCCATGAATGAACCGATTAAAATACAATATGAACCGGCTTCATATTGTATTTTACCCGGTTCGAACCGAATTTCGGAAAGGGGTCGTCAGTTGGTACCTTCCGTTGTTAATCGGCCTCGGGTCTATACGAATATTAAATAACACTTTTTAAGGATAGGCTAGTCTTTTTAAAATATTTTATATTCATCTACAATAATTTGCAAGAAATATATGCCCACATTTTGACGATCTGGATTTAAGACGTAAAGAAACTTCACAGGAAAACCCATAATGGGGTTGTTAAACAAACAAAATAATATGATGCAATTAACCACGCTTTACGATCTGCTAAAATGTATACGAAAGGTGATCGCTCACAATAAATGAAATGGTGTCATTTTATATTAAACAGCTGAGTGCACACAAATTATACACGATTAAAAATTATTTTAAACGTTTATTTAGATGCCATTATTTAGAAAAGCTAATCAAGAAAATTACTTGGATAAAAATCATAATTATATTAAACTAATTTTCAAACAAGGTAATAATTAACTGTTTTAAACTTACGATACAAGTATGTCCTCGGCAATGCAAATTTAGGTTAGCGGTATCCAGCGACGTTATAGTTCACACATCCGTTCGCGAACTTCACCGCACAAACTTGGTTACAACACTGTGAGATAAGATAAGTGCGTGCGTGCGAGCGTGGAGGTCTGCTACAAGGGGCCTAGGCCAACAAACGGTGTCCAATTCGCAAATGCAAAAAATATCCCGTGTGGCGTGGTACGTTTCTAGCCTGCTATTGGCCGGCAGCGCGTCAGCTGAGCTCACCTGATTCTCTCCCCCCCCACCCTACTCGCTGTATGACCGTGGCCGGACCGTGGTTCCATCCCATGACGATTACTTTGACAGATATGTCGTTCTAGGAGATTATCGACCTGGCTTGGTCGAAAAGGCCTTAGTTAAAAAACGAGGCATCAAAAGTAATTCGTTGATAAGTAGTAATTTTCCAAATAGTTGTTACCACATTTATACATATTACTTTCCGATAACTAATGAATAATTATGATATTAGTTGAAATAATAATTATTATTTTAATGTTATTATTGTCTCACAACCAGTAGGCCTGAGAATTTAAAGACGGTGGTTACAAACGTACTTGAATAAGACACATTTTTTACATAGTTATTATCACGCTTAATTATTAGAAAATTTGAGACATTTTTTAGTTTATAAAGCGTATTACACTAATTTGTGGCTATTCAGTCAATCGGAATGCTGTGTCTGTAAAATAATAATGCGGAATTTCATATCCGAACTCCTGCAAAAAGGCTTGTTGACACTTCTAGATAAAATACATTTTTTTAATCACATGCTATGTTCAAGAGAAAGTTATATAATTGATTGTTTATGAGTAATAAAATCAAGGCGTATATGTAGAAATGAATGAATATTACTACATTTTTAAAGTAAGAGGCTTTGAAACTACATATAGTGGATATCACCGACCTCCGAGTAAAGTAGAAAAAAGAGCTGATTAGACCGCTTATTTAGGTCATTGTATAATGGCTTATTTACTTTATTAATCGTCAACATATTTACTGTATATTGACTAAAAATTCAAAATGGAAGAATTTAATTAACTGAAAAGAATCATGCTCCAGCTCAGTGCTCCAACTCAATTGTTGGTGGACTTTGAGACTCGAGCTTGTCAACACAATCATACATATGTCAAGTGGTTCGTATTCCATGCCTATTTAAATTGTATGTATCCCTACTGGGTAGCCTACCCATTTTGAGGACACATCAGTCAGTGCTCAGTATACACACGTAACCCAACGTTATGGAATTATTCATATTTCTAGGAACCATTCACAATTCACACTTGTTGTTCGGGCGCCTCATATCTGAATTGTCAACATGCCAATGAGTGACGTCAATCAACAATCAAACTACCTACTACAAACGTACATGCGACTAAATCTACTGAAGAATAAATAGAAAAATACATATTTCAGAAAAATTACTGAAATCGTTAATAATTTATTAGAGTAGGTTTTCAAATTGGAAGAGTGAAATATTGTTGAGTTCTAACTGCTAAAAGTGTAATTAAGTATTTCAGATTATCACTCTTTATACACAGTATTTGGATAAGAAAATGTAATAGTATAAAAATAAATAATGGCTCCAAATCACTAAATAGTGCTAGCTTTCTACAGTGCGACCTGTCCTATACACAAGATACAACCACAGCGTTAATAAATTAAAACGAATAATTTTAATTACTATATATCTATATCTATGGATACAACTAATGTAATAAATAATAAATAAATAAATAAGTATTTTGTTGCATAAAAACAATTATTACAATTGTATCGCAATCGTCATAACGTGCTTACTGTTTAAACTAATATTTAGTCCTAAGTCTAATTTAAAATATCAATGAATAGTATATAACATTCCACTCACTCATTCAAACATACAATCAAACATGCAAACAATTCACACATTCAATCACAATTCAAAAACAATTCAATCACACAGGCCGACATTTAGGAAATTATGCGGTCTCCTAGCTATAGGCCATAAACTCGTCCACACTGTAGAAGGCTTGTGCCAAGAGGATGGACTTTAGACGAGTTTTGAATGCCTTCGGCATTTTGGCATTTTTGATTGAATCTGGCAGACTGTTGACGAATTTAGCTCCTGCCTGTGAGGGCAGTCGCTCAAACGCTGCCGTTCTGTGTCTCACAGTTCGGTAGGTTTCCCTGCCTCTAGTTTGATAGGAATGGAAGTTGGACCCTCGTATGTGAGTACATTTTGTCATGAAAAACACTGATGCTTCTAAAATATACGGGCAGGGCAAAGTCAACAGTTGTAACTTTTTGAATGTAGGTCTGCACGACTCTCTCCAGTGTGATTTTGCTATTATTCTGATTGCTTTCTTCTGGAGCTTGAAGATTCGGGAGAAGTGTGTGTCAGTACACCCACCCCACAGAGCTACTCCGTAAGAGATGTGTGGGTAGATGATACCATAGTAAGCCGTCATCAGTACCTGAGTTTGGCAGTACTTGGATAGCTGCCTCAAAACGAAAATGCCTGAGGATAGCTTTGCACACACACTGTCGACGTGATTACCCCAAGTCAACCCTCGATCAAGGTAATAATGGAGTAGCCTATCGACTTGTCGTTTCACTCATTTATATTGTAACCGTGTAAAAATGAAAATAGAAAGTAGTTTTCCTACATGCGGGTGAAAAAAAAAATAATTTCCTTGCTGAATTAGTCACCCATATTCAGACTTACCTAGCAACTAATAGTCGAAATTATAGATCTTAAATTATTTATACGCTTATTATAGTGTATTACACGCAAATTGTCGATAAACTTAAAAAAAAAAAAATTTAATTGACCTGAACTGGAATACACGACATAACTGAATAAATTAATTACGATATGTTACATTTATTAGGTTGAGGTTAGTGCTGCGCGAAGTGCGAGATCAGCTGTTCGTGTGGCGGTGCGTTGACCGGCCGGTGCTATCGAGCGACATTGGAATAAGGTCATTGGCGCACGTGACCCACTCAACGGGCTACACGTTGCTCTCACACTGTATCTAGACGAGGACGGAGTTTCGCATCTCTGCATTACATAACATTTCACAATGGTGACCTCTACATAATCTTTTAACCCCCTCCGCATCACTTATCTTTGCACTGCAAGATTGGTGGGGTCAGCTAGATTTTACTTGCGTCTATTTTTTGGCACAACGCCGAGTTTTTGGCAATTTTAAGAGTTGCTTTTTCTATAGGAGTGTTCTGTAATCATGTAGTTATGGCCTTTGTAATGGAGCCATACTCCACTTAGCCATACTCCAGCCAGGCTCCATTCCAAACCTGATATCTAAAGAAACAGGGCATTATGGATGATTCCACTATATAAAAATACTGTTGTTAATATAAGTAAAAACGCCAGTGTAGCCAGAAGATCTTCATAACTTTCTGACAAATTAAGACAAAGAATAACAAAGCCTCAGAGAATCAGCCAGAACAAAACCGGAATACCTGACTTATTTTGTTGTTGTCATTCAGTTGTTGAAATTCCCTAGATGTACAATACCCGTTGGATATATATAACTACCCAAACAGAATTTTTTCTAATTTTAACAATTTAAATGTGAATTTGAAAGGCAATATTATGAGAAAATAATAAATATTCTCAAACATATATCACGACACGGCGACGACGACAATGAGACCTCCCACCAACCCAACGCACGCCCGTCGGACCATCTCACCCATCATATGTACGTTTTGACATACCCTTCAATTTTACTAAGTCTTTAATTCCATTGCAAATGCATTGTGAAATATTGTCAACACAAATTTTAATTTCTTATTATGAAGAGTCAACCGTATTTCTTGTAATATTTTTAATACATCGTAAGACATGTTTTTATTTCCGATAGTAACTATAGTTTTAAATAGTTAAGTTTATTTATTTTATGATTCTTAAACTGTATCTACAAACATTATTAATCTAGTTGATTTGATAAAAGAGTTCTTCATCTTTTAATGTTTACTTACTCAAATTTGCATTATAATTTATTAAGTATATATTAAATTTTAGTCAAATTTGAATTTATTTTTAAGTTTACATTCGTAAATTTCCAGTAGAATTAAGTAAAATCTACCTAAGAGTGATATTTTCATAATCATAAAAGCATTTCTGGTGGTGGAACTACATTTTAGTTGCTTCTTCAAGGGCTTCTGGTTTCTGCTGAACTATCAACTCTATTCTCCAAAATCATCAAAAATGTAATATTTTAAAGAAAAAATTTCTCTGGAAATAGTTAACTAAAGATAGTGTCTGGTTAAAAAAAACGTGATAATAAATGGAGAATCTACACCAATAATCACATCGATAAAATATATAAATGATGTGTTTTCTACTTTGTTCGTTGTTTGTTTTTAGGTTTGAAAGGACCTTGAGGATATTTGCGTGAGCAGGAAGATGGTTCCCTATCTGAAAAATCAGTTGTTTTCGAAAGTGTTATGTAACTAGAAAATAGGAGGGAAACAGTACTTAAGGATTGCCTAAACAGTTAATACTCTGAGAGAGAAAATACACGTTAGTGACTGGAATGTTTGCTAACCTAGACAGTTTGTAATGTAAAGTGTAGAGTGTATGATGTAGTAATCCGCTAACGGTGTTCTGGCAGGGTTTCCCAGTGATGGTCGCATTCTGCAGCGGATACTCCAGGAGAAATGGTAGAAACTCGCCATGACAATAATAGACCAAACAGTTCCACAACCCAGCACTCGAATTGAGAAACAACTCTGTGATTGAAAGTTTATGTCGTCATTTGACAAGACTTGGAGAAACGACATATATGAGTTGTGTCTGTATACCCTAATTTACCCTAAATAAATGTGGCTGGCTTACTTAGCGGGACCATTAACTTTTTGGTTTCTTGGTTGACCAAGTTCTAGATAAAGTTAAATTTTTGACTGTTACTTTTCTCTTTAAAGGCGTCTAAATTAACTGGACAAGGTTCAAGAACATCCCAGGTTTTATATCAGTTACGGTGCTGTCAACAAACCGAGGGCATATAATTTTCCATCCTTTACAAGATTATTTTGAAGATGGGACTCTTTTTTAAGAATATCATGTTACAAATTAAATTTTAAAATTTTAGTTAAACTCATTACCTATTTTGATAATATTTCTTATCAAAAGCACGTAGGAGAACTTTACTAAGAACTTTGGTTTTATAAATCTTTAATCGGATAATCTAGTTCATTTCAAAATTAAAACTACCAGCCAGACCAATATCCTTAAATCACATTTGCACTGAAACATTTAACTTAATTGGAGTTTTGTTTTTTGTGTGTTTTTTTTAATGAAATTCACACTATTCTAACCTTTAGGGGGTCGTTTCCTCTAAATTGGCCATTATTGCATTGCATGAAAATATATTTCTAAACAGCTGGAAATTTTCCTGTTCCTTCTGTCTTTATTCAGAGCTGTTTGAAGTCTTCAGATAATTCTTATTCTAATGTGTTCTTGATACAAAAATTATGATTATAAATTATTTGTATGCAGTAGTTATTGGCTAAAGTTTAACGTGTTAGAAAAAACTAAACAAAAGATTCTAAAATAAATCATAGTTTTTATTTATTTATTTATTCATAAGACGCCGATCGTCAAGATATGGGCGAATATGGATTTCGAATGAGTGTGATGAGTGTAGATGAGCGAATGTAGTCATTGTTACAAACTAAGGCCGACTATTCCTTAGAAAGTGTCATTAATTAATAGCCCAATGACAAATGAACAGCCGGTGATTATCAGCTATAATGTGGAATAGTGGATCTGATGTTAATTTGTCGTGATAGAAAGCTTAAGAGTTTATTTTAATTTTTCTGATGAATAAATTGTAACTCAATCAGGTCATCCTTTTACTTTGCTGACCATCGACGCTTCAAATATAAAAATTAAAATAAATATTTGAAGAAAGAGTTTTTTTAATGCAAAAATTGGGCTATTTTCACCATGACAACCAAATTAAAGAAAGAGATTGATTTAATTCAGAGAATGTGATGAAAGTATAGGCATTGATTACTCTCTCTTAAAGAGCATCACGAGAGTCACTGAAAAATACTTTCTCATAACTTTTGCGAAAATTACTGACTTTTTAAACAAGGGAAAAATGAGAAAAATTGTTATGTGAAAAAGTCGAAGAAACAATAGTTAAGTGTTTATTCCTACTAGGAATTGTGAAATAATAGGATTTTATTTAGATTTTACTAAAAGAATTTAAATAATTGGCGTGTTTAAAAAATATGAAAAAAAAAACAATTAGATAAAAACAAAAGGGCTTACAAGTTTTGATTTAATAACTATGAGTATAAGAAATTTATTATCAAGATAACTTTGGGAATTGCATATATTGCTCTGTAATAGTTAGTGATGGGAATTAAAAATACATTTAATCAAAACAATAATAATTTTTTGTATGAGATTCTTTTGAAATTGTAAGAATAGTTTGTTAAGTTTAGGTATTGTACAAGAGTTGGTCAAATTGCTAAAAAGAAACTTTTAAGTTAAAGCTCTTATTTAAATTATTCTTATTACTAAATCTAAAATATATTTAACAAAACGCTTTGAGATAAATAAAAAAATTAATTGCCAACTTACCAAAACTGTGAACAAGTCCAGAAAAAAGCACACACTACGTATGACGCGGTGCTAGCAGTGGCCAGCTATAACACAGACAGAGGACAGAGACCGTACAACCCCTGCACTTATACGGCGGTGCGATAGGCCTGCGTATACCCGTTCTTCCCCACCACGGTGCACTATCATCACACTTGTTGCAAGGTCAAGGTACGTCTAGGGTCAAGGGTGGAGGGGTAGGGTGACTTTTATCATGGGAAGGTTTATATTTCCACCATTAGGTCCGTAATAACAATCGTACCGTAATATTTGATAGGTGAAGACCTATTCTAGTGGGTCATAAGTTGGTTTTTAAAAAAATACTTATTTTTGTACTTTTTTAATAGAAAATTATGTGAAACTTTAAACACCATCCTTGATTATATTACATTAACAATCTCGTAACCACTTATGTTTTACTAGAATCCTTATACATAACACGTGAAGCAGTTTTTGTTCAACGGAAGTCCTTATTTCTTGATCATTTTAAACAGTTTCTGTCTCAAATCATTTGCCTCTGTTCGTAGTTGTTCAAAATAGTCTAAATATTCTCCAATATTTTCCCCTGAAGGGTATGGGAATCTCTTAAAATACGTTTTTCGGCCATTATAATAACATGGAGAGAGATTTAAATTAATTGAAATTTATGAGAATGCATTTCAATTATTCATTTACATGAAATTTAAATGAGATGAATTTAAAATAACAGCTGTTCAAATGTAAATAAAGATTTCCAAAGAGTTTTAACAGCTGTTGGAATGGTGTTTGTTATATTGAGGAGCAGGGAAGGCTGTAAGCATGGTTTTATTCCCATCGATAGGAGGATTCTGTTCTCCTGGACTTGAGGTTTTCAATAGTAATCAAATGCAGTTAATTTATTTATATAATCCTCAGCTGTTAAACAAAAACAAATGAAACAATGGACGTGTTCGAAATAAGCTAAGTAACATCATTGGGTGTTTATACTCACAAATAGGTAGCAACGCAAGTAGTGTGACTGAGATACTGTAAATAAATTTATTATTGTGATTTCACTTTATACAGTTAATCTACTATTGTCTGTAGTCAAATACCACAGTCCGAAGGCCGAGGTGCAACGAGCGCAACGAGTGACGGGGTTGGTACGTGTATCGTGCAGGGGTGCCCCCTATTAGACCTTTAATAATCATACAGTGTTCACTGCAACTCATAATTAAACATGAACCGGACATTTTAAATATAATTATGTACAAATTCTATGGCTGGACTTTCTAGGAGAACCCATCCTATTGTTTGAAAATAACTAACCATTACCTCGTACAATATTTTTAAATGAATAAAAAGTTGTGCTCGTATCATTGGTAAAACTTTCTGTGTAGGTTCAGTAAAGTTATCACTTGTTCGTCGGGATAACTTCCTCTAGTTTTCTAAACAAATTTCAATTTTGAGATGTTTATCGACAAGTTCGCGGGAGAAACTTACGCATAAGGGCTGTAAGTTCCGTACTTTAGAAATTTCCGGAAAAATAATCAAAACATGAAAGAGTATTTGAGAGCACCCTACAACATTCCAAAATATTCTGGGGTGTTCTGTAACATGCTTTAATACCCCGGAATGTTATGGAACATTTCAGAACACTGTTGAATGTTGCGGAATGTTCTGAAACAATATGGACAGTTCGAAGCGTTTTTTGTAAGGGTGGAAATACCCACCCAGTGGAACGGTTGTAAAAAGTAAGAACAGTTGTGGGTTCGAGGTTCTTATCATGACAAAATGAAAAAGAAGTTAGTATTTCAAAGTTTTGTAAAGAGGAATATAAAAGGATGTCAACAGTGAAGTGTGTTTAGTCAAGGTGATACAGTGATTGAACATAAGTTGAAAATAAAGTATCAAGTGTTAATAAAAAGTTAATATGATTTATATTTTATACAATGAACTCAAAATATGAGGAGATCTTTCCAGACTAATAATATTGATTTGTTTTCAATTAATTTTTTACGTGTTATATTTTAAAGTTTATCCTTTATTCCAATGATCGCGCAATCTCAACCACCTGAGTGAAGAAGTGCCCAGCTAATAATCATAAATTAAACATAATTGTACTGCATTTCAACTTGTTTAATTTACGAGTCCAATACATTTTGGGATTGTTATTGGAAAACTAAGGATTGCATTTTCTCAGCATTTAAACTGCTATTTAGAAATTTAATTGTTATAAAAGATTAGTACAATTATTCTACTTGAAAAAATTAATATGTTTTCATTATTATCAAGTATCCAGATTCTAGTAGTATCCAGATTCTAGACAGTATTTTCTACTGTCCTATTCAAAATTATGGACAATTAAGTTTGAAAAAAAAACAACAGTAACAACTAGACGTAAAAATTAAAATAGAATGAAAAATATCTTTTTTATAACTGGGTCAACCTAATTTTAAAATTTGTATTAAGTTACGTCTTAATTTTTTAAATACTCTTTGTTGGAGTAAAAATTTACTACTGTTTCACACAGTTTTTTTGTTTTATTTAAAAAAAATCACCAAATAAAATATACGATCAGGGAATGTAGATACATTATCTGAAATCGTATTCTCAAAGTGTCAGAATTATTTGCACGTACATTAAAATGTTGTTATCAATTTAGTGAAGTAACCTTTTCTAGACACTGAGTGGTGTTACAAACATCAGACGACTCTTGTTATCAATTTAGTGAAGTAACCTTTTCTAGACACTGAGTGGTGTTACAAACATCAGACGACTCTTGTTATCAATTTAGTGAAGTAACCTTTTCTAGACACTGAGTGGTGTTACAAACATCAGACGACTCTTGTTATCAATTTAGTGAAGTAACCTTTTCTAGACACTGAGTGGTGTTACAAACATCAGACGACTCTTGTTATCAATTTAGTGAAGTAACCTTTTCTAGACACTGAGTGGTGTTACAAACATCAGACGACTCTTGTTATCAATTTAGTGAAGTAACCTTTTCTAGACACTGAGTGGTGTTACAAACATCAGACGACTCTTGTTATCAATTTAGTGAAGTAACCTTTTCTAGACACTGAGTGGTGTTACAAACATCAGACGACTCTTGTTATCAATTTAGTGAAGTAACCTTTTCTAGACACTGAGTGGTGTTACAAACATCAGACGACTCTTGTTATCAATTTAGTGAAGTAACCTTTTCTAGACACTGAGTGGTGTTACAAACATCAGACGACTCTTGTTATCAATTTAGTGAAGTAACCTTTTCTAGACACTGAGTGGTGTTACAAACATCAGACGACTCTTGTTATCAATTTAGTGAAGTAACCTTTTCTAGACACTGAGTGGTGTTACAAACATCAGACGACTCTTGTTATCAATTTAGTGAAGTAACCTTTTCTAGACACTGAGTGGTGTTACAAACATCAGACGACTCTTGTTATCAAGCTAGCTGGAATATGTAAAGAAGTTGGATTTTGTATATAAATACTGAATTATTTTATACGGATTTATTATAAGTAGTGTCGTGAGTCCCGGACCGTGAGCCCGCGACCTGCCCTTGCCACCTAGCCGCAGTAGCTTGGGTTTGTTCTAAATTACCAATGATGCATTAATCTGACAAAGTCAAACCCACTTACGATTTAAAGTCCATAGCGAAAGAAAGCTATGATGAAATGTTATAAAATACAATATGGGGTATTCAACTGTAGCATCCATCAATAATTACATTTAAAAATACTACAATAACACTGTAAGAACAACTATAACAACTAAAAGAAAAGCTGATAATATTAATAATACAGCAAATAGAAATTAACTAGCCGACAGCCCTAGCTTCGCTACGGGTTATTCTCTGCGCTTGCTTATTCTTCCTTCGTGGTTCCCTCTAAACCATCACATCAATTAAAAGCTCAATACGGACAATATAAGTATTTTTAATGGACTTTCAATACGGTTATCTCACTATCGTAAATATCTCAAATAATTTTACACATAATTGTATAGAGAAACAAATATACTCGTATAGAAAAAGTGTAATTAATTTTAAACTCTTAATGCGTCAATAGAATAAATGTCAAAAAATACAAAATAAACGTGTTTATTTATTTATAAAACAGCTGTTATTAATTTACTTATTGAACAATCTTTTAGGGGTGGTTTTTACCATTTAGGAGTATTATATCAAGATGAAAATACTTTAGTTTTCCTATTTAGCCTACAACAAACATTTTTACCAATTTCAGCTCTGTAGGATTACGGGAAGTGGGAGAATTAGTAATGAGTGAGTGAGGGCTTAATATATAGAGATAGTATTAAATAGCAAAAATATGTACAGGGTAATAAAACAGGTTTGTTGTATTATATCACGTGCCATCAGCTGATTTGTCAACGAGTGCTAACAAGCGTAATCTATTTGTTAATATTTATAATTTAATCTTTCATTATCTCATGAAATCGGCTGATTTGTTGACACGAACAATTTATATCACGCACACGTCCACCAACAAATGCGATATATTTTTAATACTTTAATAATGTAATATATATAAAACTATTAAATCATTCCATTGTACGTAGACATTGGTATTGATAATGGAAATTACGTAAAGTAATCTCACTACACACTTATATAAGTCATCTAAACACGTAATGGGCTTTTCGAACTCGTATTTTGGACTGTAAAATAAACTTCGTTGGTGCTATCAGTAGTCTTAGTTGTTTCAGTTCATTGTTTGATGTTGTGACAATTCTCTCGCTGACATCAGTGGGTGCGGCCGTTCGTTAGTGTCTCACTGTTGTAATTACAATAGTTACTGTTCTTCTGTCAGAACTAGTGGCGCAGTGCTGTCACCCAGCTACTTGGGGACAAAGTGATGCGGATACTATATGCGATGGTTCTATGCTCGGCTCTCTTGACAAGGCGTCCATTCAATGGTTGATATCAGCGTGATCCCTACCAGAGAAGTTTGGGGTGTCCGTGTTGGGCAGTAATCAGAGTCCGGAGGTGGTGTAGGGGAGAACACCGAGTTTCAGGCTTGTTGAAGCTGAAAATCAGACCAATACTACGGGATTACAATTCCATGTAAAGCTGTAGATCTCTAAGTTGCCCTGGCTATTGGACCATTAATAATTTGCTCTTTGAGCTTGTCAACATCAGTTAGTAATCAGACTACACTGGTCATCCACGCTTATTCTTCACTCATCATTCATATTCGCGTTTAAATAGGCACAAAGTTATGTCGGCATCTCTCATCCAAGAATCCAACCCCTTTTTTAATGACAAATGTCTCGACACAATGTCTCGACTTTGAGTTTATAATTAATTTTTAATATACCAATTAAATTACTTCCGTTTATCAGTAATAATGCACACAATTTCTCGACTTAATGGCATTGTACGTGTATGGTTGGGTGGGTGGGTCAATATTAATGTACTGTATGGGTGGGTGGATGGGCCAATACTACTGTAAGTGTATAGGTGGGTGGGTGGGTCAATACCACTGTATGAGTATGGGTGGGTGGGTGGGTCAATACCTCTGTACGTGTATGGGTGGGTGGGTTAATGCCATTGTATGTGTATGGTTGGGTGGGTGGGTCAATACTACTGTACGTGTATGGGCGAGCGGGTTGGTCAATACCACTGTTGTACGTGTATGGGTGGGCGGATGGGCCAATACTACCGTACGTTTATGGGTGGGCAAGTGGGAATACACTATCCACAATGTCTCGACTTTGAGTTTATAATTAATTTTTAATATACCAATTAAATTACTTCCGTACATCAGTAATAATGCAGTAATAGTGTTAAAAAAAATCAAATAAACGTAATACAACAATAATTCAACAGCAATAGATACTCACAAATAAATGATAAGTATTACATTAATAATAATTAGGTATTATTGTTGCTATGCAAAGACTCTACAACCAACGTAGTACTTCAAACCAAACACAATACAGTATTTGCTTGTTCTCTGGTCGTACAGACATAATTTCCGTATAAGAGTGGTTGAACTCTCCAAACAAATGTCCACGGTACGTACATTTGTACAACTACTTCAAAACGAATACAGTGCTTGATCTCTGGTCGTAAGGACATAGTTTCTGTATGTGAGTGGGTTAACTCTCTCACCAACTACCCACGGGACGTACCGTCGTACTTCAGACCGTAAACAGTACTTGACGTCTGGATGTACGGACATGGTTTGCGTATGTGAGTGGGTGAGTAACAAGGTCATCAACTTTGTTCAGGAAATGTGGGAAGGTAATGTCTGTGAGTATGGAGCCACCGTCCTGTGTTTTTTTTTTCTTGACCGACACCGTAGGTTGCAGTCACGCAAAACATGTTGCGTTAATACTCTTATTTTGAGGAGTAATTTGACCCACTTACACACCCATACACGTACAGTGGTATTGACTCACCCACCCATACACGTACAGTGGTATTGACCCACCCATACACGTACAGTGGTATTGAACCACCCACCCACCCACCCATACACGTACAGTGGTATTGAACCACCACCCACCCATACACGTACAGTGGTATTGACCCACCCACCCACCCATACACGTACAGTGGTAAGGACTCACCCACCCATACACGTACAGGGGTATTGTACCACCCACCCACCCATACACGTACTGTGGTATTGACCCACTCACCCACCCATACACGTACAGTGGTATTGACTCACCCATACACGTACAGTGGTATTGAACCACCCACCTACCCATACACGTACAGTGGTAAGGACCCACCCGCTCTCCCGTACACGTACTTTAGTATTGGTCCACACGCCTACCACTACACGTATAGTGGTATTGACCCATCCACGTCCCATACACGTTCGATTGTATTGACCCACCCACTCTCCCATACACGAACGGTGGTATAGACCCACCCGCTCTCCCATACATGTACGGTGGTATTGACCCACCCACCCTCCCATACACGTACAATGGTATTGACCCACCCACCCTCCCATACACCTACGGTGGTATTGAACCACCCACCCTCCCATACACGTACACGTACAATGGTATTGACCCACCTGCCCTCCCATACACGTACGGTAGTATTGACCCACACGCCCTACCATAAAAGTACGATAGTATTGACCCATCCACCCTCTCATACACGTACGTTGATATTGACCCACCTACCCTGCCATACATTAACGGTGGTATGACCTACCCACCCGCCCATACACGCGGAGTGGTATTGACCCACCCACCCGCCCATACACGAGCATTGTTATTGACCCACCCGCCCACCCATACACGCACTGTGGTATTAAAACAACCACCCACTCATACGCGCACTGTGGTATTAACCCACCCACCCATACACGCACTGTATGTAATTAGGTAAGTTATGAATAAAACACAATATGTTGGCACAATATTGCACGCGCCCAACCATACACGCACAGTGGTATTGACCCACCTGCCCACCCATACACGTACAGTGGTATTGACCCACCCACCCACCCATACACGTATAGTGGTATTGACCCACTCGCCCACGTATACACGTGCAATGGTATTGACCCACCGGCCCACCCATACACGTACAGTGGTATTAACCCACACGCCCACCCATACACGTATAGTGGTATTGACCCACCCGCCCAACCATACACGTACCGTGGTACTGACCCACCCACTCACCCATACACGTACAGTGGTATTGACCCACCTATACACTTACAGTGGTATTACACTCGTGGAATACCACTGTACGTGTATGGGCAGGTGGGTGGGTGAATACCACCGTATGTGTATGGGCAGGTGGTGGGTGAATACCACTGTACGTGTATGGGCAGGTGGGTGGGTGAATACCACTGTACGTGTATGGCCGGGATAGGTTAGGCTAGATTCTTAAGGTAAGAAGCAATGTACAAACCCCATTATGTACAAATACAATGTACAAATACCGCTGTACGTGTACGTGTGGGGGTGGGCGGGTGGGTCAATCCGCTATACGTGTGGGGGTGGGCAGGTGGGTCAATACCACTGTACGTGGGGGATGGGGGGTCAACACCGCTGTACGTGGGGGATGGGGGGGTCAATACCGCTGTACGTGTGGGGGTGGGCAGGTGGGTCCATACCACTGTACGTGGGGGGTGGGGGGTCAATACCGCTGTACGTGTGGGGGTGGGCGGGTGGGTCAATACCACTGTACGTGGGGGGGGGGTCAATACCGCTGTACGTGTATTGAATAATTGAATAAAGCGCTCAATACCAATGTAAGTGTAAGGCTGGGCGGGTGGGTTACTATGAGGAGAGCCTTGCCGTTCCGAACCCGTTCCCGGCAGACGTACCTCAACCTGCTCAACTCTTATTGCTATCACGTCCGTTATGAGCTTGCTAGTATCTTTGTTAGGTTTTACATGCTG